>JAODKF010000022.1:8832065-8844015 GCA_026779585.1 Mormyrus proboscirostris | reverse complement strand
CAAGCATTATATCAACATATATGAGATACAGGAAAGCTGTGTGGCGGTTTCAGTTAAATGATAATAATGTGATAAAAATGTCTGGGAGCAATTACCTCATTTTACGATAAGCTGCAAGATACTGCACCAATAAAAAAAGAACCTAAACCAGTTTACGCTGCATTTGTAGCAATACAACTGTTAGAGATCGCTTTCTGATCATTGTGTGAAACTGTATAATTACCTCAAGAAATGAACTGCTGCAAAATTGGTTTCTACTGCTGTGTTTATTTTGCAGGAAGCAGACTCGTTGACGAAGATATTGGAAAATTACTTAAGGAGCAGAAAAAAGTGACATCAGTACCAGTCTGATTATCTTTTGACATTTTATCTTATATCACCTGCTTTATCATCGAAACGTCATGTTAGTAAACTTTCTGTCATTATGACCTCATGTACTACAAGTCAATAAACAAAACGCCTCGCTGACTAGACTGGGGAGTCACATTAATCATCAAACTGAAATACAACCTCTATGCCAGAGTTATTCAAACTGGGGAGCTCGGCCCCCTAGTGGGGTGCGAAGGAATTGCATGGGGGTTCAGGTGAGGGGAAAGAACTGTGCGCTACCTTTACATGAAAAATAATGTGAACACATTATGTGCCTGTACAGAATATGACGCTAGCAAATAAAATGAATTAAATGCGTAAAGAGTGCGTGTGTGTGACGGGGGGTAAAATCAAGACAAATTATTCAGCCAAATGGGGGCCTGTCGAAGTTTGAATCCCATCTTTACGCTGTGCGACTCCAGTCGTCTCAGTTAATAGGTAACACAAAAGTGAGTTGTCTTTTTCATATTGTTTTACTGTTTTAATAATTCTCGATATGCCACTGATTATTCTGAAATAAAATAGCCACTCTGGTGTGTTAAATGTTTTTTTTAATGGAATACAATCTTCTACACAATTTTGGGGGGGGGGAAACATTTTCAACTTTCGCATGAACAGTGCTTTGGGTTGGAAAACGGGTGCTATTCAGTACCGCCTGTATGCAGAAAAGTTTCCCGGTACTCCAAAGAGAAAAGCATGAGGTGCCGGTGTTCCGCATATCTATGAGTACTGGCCCACTTCAAGCACTACACATGAGAAATATAAACAAGCAATAACGTTAGCGTATATAAAGAACTGAAAAACGAGCAACGCAACTCCAACCCCCTAACAAAATTCCAGGAGACATTCCATTCATAAGGACAACGCCGAATACGTAAATATAAGCTTTTGAACAGTCATTCTACGTATTATGTGTAACCAATCGTTTTTCACTTCCGGTTCACTGTAGTCGAACTCTATTTCCAAAGCTGCATCTCATGGCAAAAGTGGAACATGCCGTTAATTGTGATGTGTGGTTTCCCCTGTAGTGGCAAAAGCCGCAGAACGAAGGAATTAAAGGAATATTTTCTAAGATGTACCGAAAGAAAGGTGATTGTCGTTGGGGATGAAACTGTGGGAATGGCCAAGAACACCGCATATGCAGGTGAGACTTCTAAGTACATGCTGGCAGCATTTAGCGTGTGTCTCCAAACTCAAACCTCTTTAACATATAGGACGAGTCACAAGTTATGATTTAGAGATCACTTATGTGGCAGTCGATATATAAACCAGATTGTACCAGGACTCCTTTTGCGAAAAAGAATAAAACAACTAGATCAGTTATCGGTTTGTCCATCTGTTGCCATATCGGTAGGAATTAAATTTGGTGTCATTGCATTTTTGATTTTGAAGATATCTGCCATGTGAATTATACATAAATTCCAAAGCTCAAAAATGGTTTATGTTTATAAAAAATACATTTGAGATATAACGCATTTTCTGCACCGCGGGCAGAAAGTGGCACTAACTTTTTATATATACTGTTACAGCAACATGGGTCTGCTGTAGGGTGATCACCTAATCCTCGTCAGGAGGGACACTATGGGCTACTTCAGGTTTTACAAACTAATAAATAACTGAATGTCTTTCGAGCTCGGCTGAATCGTTTGGCTCGTCTTGTGAGTTTTCTAGTTTGTTTATTTGATTAAAAGTCTCATCCTGCTGTTTCACATTTAAATTATTGACACAAGCAAGCATGATTTTCGGAGTATAACCAATCAGTGCTTATGTGAAATACAGGTCCTTTTAATCGAAATGGCTACAAACCATGTCGTATCTCCTAGTGTCCCTCCTGACATGCGTCACCCTATAGTCTGCTGTAGCTCTTTGGAAAACTCAGAAAGAGATGTTTTTTTCATGCCTTATTTGACTTTTGCATACATTAAAGTTTCTTCGAGGTGAAAGTTCATCTCGTGATCTGCATTTTTACTATTTGGGTTATTAAAAACATTGGAAACCTGGAGTAACAAGCCAGGTTTTTTAGAATCTGCATATGTAGAATCTGCACGGCAATAATATATGAGCACTACTTGGTCGGCAGGCTTATGTCAAACCTTAATCTATTACTTGGCCCCTTTCATGTGATAAGAACCCTAAAAGCTTACATATTTTTTTAAAAAAATGCTATTTTTGAGTCCCCAAAAACAGCATGTGGTAGGAGTAGTTAATATTTTTTTTTAACTGAATTGGGAAGAAAGTACTCTATGCATGCTGACCAGTTGTAGGAGTTATGAGGCTCTGAACCTCTGGGGGGGGGGAAAAATCACAGAAGTGGCACTAATCTCACTCTCTCTTAATCTACTAATTTCATAAACATATTCTGCATGAAGTGTATAAAGTGTTTGAGGAACTTTTCAGAGAATATCTCCCTTGTCGTGCAAGGTGACGTTCAGCGGGCCACTTTATAGCCGATGTTTACTCCCGCTGACATTACAGGTGTTATTTCGATCACATACATGAATGACGTTTTCCTCGTGCTCTCCTGAGAGAATTAAAAAGACAGAAAAGATGTAAAGGCCGTTTCTTGGATTATAAAATGGAATGACCCTGTGATCATACAGCTTGACAGGCTGTGAAACCTGAATATTTGGATAACTGTGGGCAGAGTGATTTCGCTCTTGGGCCCTTGATGGGGAGACAGATGGGCAGAGGGACACATACAAGCAAGCAGCTTGCACATTCTTTTTTAAACAAAAAAATATATATTTATATATTTTTAAAACATTTTTTTTGTAAAAATATATTATTGCGTGAAAATGAAATATTTTGGAAAAACATAGTTGTATACGAGTTGTATAAAGATTTAAAATTTGGTTATAATTTCTACATAAAGAGAACTACATACCAGTGTACTTTTACAGTAATATTCCAGTTTACAGTAAGTGTGCGCACAATCACTCATCCCTGTTAATAATGACCTTTTTACATTGTGTTTCTTGGCAGACTCACAAATGGAAAAAAGTCTGAGGGCATCTTTAAGAGCTGAAGTAGAGAGGTGCGTCTGTCCTTTTGCTTTTAGGATTCTCAATGCACAAGGTCACTAGTTTTACCTTGATTTAGAGTAGAAAGGGTTAATGATTGGTTTCTAGTGATTGCTGATGACACGTATGTGCTACCTAAATATTAATGTTGGTGCTGAGAAATAATCATTTTATATATCATTTTCATAATATTGTTTTCTTCAACATAAATATAACATGCTCAATAAAAGTTTGATATATTTTAAGGCCCAGTTTAATGACATCACTTCCTCTGTGGCAGCTTGTCAGGACCAGGTTACAGACATAGGCGTAAAAACTCAGGGTATTTATTGAACAAATAAGGAAATGCAATAGAACAGGCAGGCAGACAACAGAGAAAGCTATCAAAACAACAGGGCAAGTCACTGGGAGAGCAGGTAAGTCCAAAGCAACCTGTCTAATAAGGGTAATCCAGCGAAATCCAAAACGAAAGTGTGCAGTAAAATTCAGTCCATGAGAAATCCATAAGAGAATTCAGAAATACCAGGAAAAATGCATGTGGTACAGTTTTGTCGGCACTGGCTGTAATAACGTGGTAATTTTTACTTTTTCATATGAAAAAACCTTAACTAGCTTTGCAATTTTAATGATTATTCTTTTTCAGAATTATGTAGTATATGATTAAGTTTAAAGTTTACCTCTGTTGTTTCACCACGTGTTTATGGTGGTTCCCCCATTAATTACTTTGGCTTTACCTGTGTTACAAGTTGCAGTCTTTGTGTCGTCTTCACTCAAAGTGAAGAACTTCCACGCTGATGACATGTTAGCTCATGGCTGTGAATGTACAAGAGCATGTGAGGCTATTGCCTGTGCGGCTCTGCGCATGACATGTGCTGCATGCGTAAAATGGGCCGGTGTGATATCTGAATCATTCGAGACTTGACCGGCTGGTCTCTGGTCCGGGCCCTGCGTTCTGAAAATCGGCCGATTTCGGTCCCTGGCCAGTGAGTCGGTGCTGTCTAATTTAACGTGTTCAGCAGTTTTCACGTTGCTCTTTTCCCAGAATGATCTTGCACTATTGGTCAATCACTGGAGCATGAGGCTTCCCAGAACTTCACCCTAAACTGACAGCCTGACAGCAGAATGCTTGTTATCAATTACCTGTCTGCTAAGTAAATAAATGTAAATGTATTACTTGTATTTATTATGACTTGAATGACTCCTGGGTGATGTATTGATTGCATTTTGAGCGCTTTTGCTTCTCTGTTTCTGTAGGACGGTCAATAAAGATGATGTCATCATCCTGGATTCCATGAATTACATTAAAGGTAAACTTTGACATAAGCATATATATTCAGCACGCTATGACTATCCAAACGAATTACATTGAATGTCTAATGTCTGTTGTTGCCATAATATTATTTTCTTTACAGCTGTATAATTAATTTACATTAGATATCATTATTCTGCCCACAACTATAATGAGCATAAGCCGATTGAAGATGGACGAATCATTATAAGGTCCATAAATCGTAGATGACTCTGATCTCATTAAGGGAAGTTTAATCCTCTTAATTTCATTCAGAGCAGAAGCACCTTCGTTTTTAAAATATTAAAATAATATTTAAGAACTCCCTGCCCTCATCATGTACTATTTCGTTATGTGCGCATTTCCCTCGGTCTTATCTGATTTTTACATCATGACCTCCTTAGTACAACGGTCCCAAATTACTTGACAAAGGTATGATAAGGACCTTTTACACCACACCACAAGTGTGAGCCGGAGGCTGACAGCGGTATATTCGGATCGGTATTCGCGCAGATCCAGACTTATTCGAGGGATCGGGTATCGGCCATATGTGACCAGTCCACGTCTGATACTGGCTTATTTAGTTTTCAGTAGTCTGTAAAAAAGAGAGCTCCGATTTCATGTTAAATCGATTTGTACAATCAATCGCACTTTTAACTGCTCTTTCTCGTGTTAAATGTGTTTTTGCGGCATTCGAGCTAAACGCTAATGCTGCCACTCGCTTATTTTGTTACTCAGCGGGTATGAGCTCAGTGATTTCTGCCTGCTATGACATCATACGCATACCCATTGCAGAACGGGAAAGTCAGACGAGAGGGTGACGATAGAAGTATTTTCCACTTTTCACAGCAAATGGTACCACGGCGGTTCATAGTCTTTCTAAAAACACAGTTTTGAGGGGTGGGAGTAGCATTCAGTGGAAAATCCCGCGGAACAAAGGGAGCACAATGGATGATTTGGGTTTCGCTACCTTGGGCTGTTTTCCGCAGCTTGTGATATACGAGGGGCTGCTATCGCAACAAAATGTTGCCTGTGGGAGAAAAATTGTGGGGAATTTTAAACATTAGCTACTTCAGGTTACTTTCCTGGAAGATATTCAAACTGAACTGCAAATACCTCAAAAACGCTTAAAGCGACTATAGGTGGAAACAGTACGTTGCGTGTTTCTGGTAGCCCAATTCAATATTTTTTGCATACATTTACTCATCTTTATTTACTAATTTAATATAAAGTATACATACATATTATATTAAAATATTAAAGTAAAAAGAACTCGTATCAGAATTTGTATTGGTACCGGCAGTTGTGTATCAGAATCTGATTGAAACAAAAAAAATGTGGATCGAACATGCCTAGCAGAAAAAGCCAAAACTCCCGGGTGGATTCAGGGAAGTAAAACTCTGTCCCCCTGGGCAAGAAATGATGTGATACCATTCAGGAATCGGTGTGGAGATGCTGCCATAGAACTAAACTGATATTTTACTTCCAGGTTACAGATATGAGCTGTTCTGCCTTATCAAACATGCACAAACACCTCATTGTCTGGTAGGTAAACAACTTCTGTGTTTTAGCGTTTACTCTTTCGGTTGTATTTGTTCATGTGTCATTTGGTGTCAGCCTTGGCTTCTGCTCTGATTAAAGTCTTCATCTTTTTTTTGGCGAACACAAACGCATTCAGGTTTACTGTCTGACGTCACCGGAGATTAGTTCCCAGTGGAACGCGAGCAGAGGCACTGAGGAGCAGTATGCCCAAGAAATGTACGTTGGGTGCTTCCTGTTTTCTGCTGGCCTGTTTATCATGTTGACATTGGGTGAAAATGTGTAAATATGAAAACTTTCAAACATGACTGCAATGCAGCTTACCATAAAACCCTGTGCAGCGTTTAAACTGAGTGTAAATTAAATGCAATATTTGGCTTTTCTTCCACTAACAAGCACCACACCAAATCCTCATTTTCATATGGACGTGATGTTTTGATAAGCTGTTGATGAGCATTTTCTTCATAGATTTGAGACGAGCAGTTAAATCTGCTCTAATTTATTTTCCTTACTTGCAGATAAGTCTCTTCATACCCATTAAAATGGACTTTCCCTTGTGAGAATTACTTGGGAACCTGCAATTAATAGTATTATTAATACACATCTGCTCCAGTCTTCCATGTTGTTCATGTTGGACTGTGTGAATCTGTAGCTTGGATGCCCTCGTGATGAGGTTCGAGGCGCCAGACTCTCGGAACCGCTGGGACAGCCCTCTCTTCACGGTCCAGCATGACGACAGTCTGCCGTTTGAAGCCATTTCAGATGCAGTCTTCCTCAGGAAGGCCCCGCCCCCGAATCAGTCGACACAGAGTGTGAGGAATGTCCGTACACCTGTGTGCACATGCATACATTGATTCTCTGTGTTTGTTACTGACTCCGTACTTCACTGTGTCATCAACCACAGCAACCTCTGTCTTCCACAAACTTCTTGCATGAGTTGGACAAAGTTACTCAAGACATCGTGACGGTAGGCTGTTTTTTTCATCAGATTTTCCTCTTATCAATATACCTTTTTTTTCGTTCAGGTCACATTGTGTTCTTTTATCGTGCCAATTTGCATATGACATAAGTAAATGTTTCATTTCCTCCCAGTATAATCATTTCATACTTATTTGCCCCCAGTACTTGTGATATTCCTGTTGTCTGAGGTCTGTAAATGTTGCCCACATTTGAACTTGCCTTCCTCGCAGGCTATCCTAAACGCACAGAAGACGTCGGTCCCTGGAGATGTGATCGCAGTGCCTGCAGCTTCTGAAAAGATATCCTTCTGGGTGTGTGGGTGCGTTCAGCTTGCCTGTTTATTTCGGGCCATTTCACCTGCTGCTGGAGGAGTTGTGCTTCCTGACTCAAAACTTTCTCCTCACGGTGCGTGCGGCCGGCAGTGTGGTTTGTAATGCGTGCTTTTAAAAGCAGACCGCGTGCTAGATTAGCACGTACGTACTTCTCACTTCCAAAGGTGGCCGTACACGTCAAACGATGTCCAGAGAAAACGAAAGCAAAGACATTGGGGAGGGCAGCATGTCGCCTTCTGTTCTGTGTCACGCTGCAGCCCTGATGGGCGCAGAATGTTTTTAGTACGTCAGACCCACATACACAGGGCCAGTAATTGGATTATAGTCGGGTTATTTTAATAGATTAAAATGAAAATTGCTCACTTTTATTAACAGCCGCTGTTGGGTTTAATGCCAACAGTGGCACAGACAGAGCAGCGAGCAGTTTATACGATACTCCTTTACACGCTCAAGAAGTGCATGTGACTTACTGCTGTATATATAGGTGCATGGCTCGCTTAAGCCTTGTCTTCATGCAGAAAGGTTTGCGATAAGGTCCCCGTAGGATCCAAGTTAGTCTCGCATGCTGAGCGCCGTTCCCTTAACCCATGCGTACGTGCAGGCAACCCGGAATCTCAGCATGGCAGAGCTGCGCAAGCTGCGCCGTCAGTTCATCAGCTACACCAAGATGCACCCGACTGAAGACAAGGGCCTGATCGCCAACATGTTCGTGCAGTACCTGAACAAAAGCACGCGCTGACGGCTCCCTCCCCGCGGGCCTCCTCCTAAGGCAGTTTTTATGCTCCTTTTCTTTTACTGTCACTTCCCATAGTTTTACTGCCGTATCTCCCTTACAGGATCAGTCTCTATTGGTCATTTATATTTTGTATTCTATTGCAGTTTTTCTTATGCTGCATCTAGATTTTTGGCGGTTTTATAAATTACTTTCAGATTTATTTACTCATATTAAAATTGTTACATTTTCATAATTCACATTTGCCAACTTTTGTTTCAGGTATTTATTTTTCTTAGATAAATTATTGTTATTATTATTAGTATTTTAAATTGCTCTATTGCCTAAATTGTAAAGTATTAAAAGGTTGTTTGGAATCTTCCTGGTGCAAAAGCTCATCAGACCTGCGGAATAATGAAATGGGTCTCATGTTTACATGCATATATGCTTGTTACATAAATGCAGGCAGATCCTGGGCTTATAGCTCTGTTTAGATTTACTGGGGTTCATGATCCCCAAGACCTTTCATGCACCCTGTGTGCGTCTCATCATACTCTCTGAAACCTCCCCCTCTTGGCATAGAGACTGAAAGAGAATCAAAATGACTGAAGTGAAGTGAGGGGGGGAATGTCCGCACTCCAAAAGTTAATGTTTTATAAGAGAACTTCGAACTTAGTGAAACCGTTTGAAGTGAACTGAATCATTTTATATGCCAGAAGCTACCATCAGAATACCTTCCTCCATTTACATATGTTGTAGATACCTTTGTCCAAAGTGACTTACAAACAAGGATCAGAGAACAGGATCAAATGGTGTCAAAAGGTCAGCTGGGATTGAGGGACACGCTCAACAGTAACGTGACTCTGCCAGTCACAGCATTTCATCCATTACTTTTGGTGGACAAGCACTGAGTCAAACACGTGCCTTCTTATTAAAAGATATTAATTGGTTGAGTCCAGTCTGCAGACAAAGTATTTAATTTACTAAATGTTGTTTGATTGAACAACATTTGCGGTTGCAGGTACGGAATCCTAACCCATTGAACCACGCAATGCATGTTTGTATTTAGTGTGAACATATTTGATATTTCATTGAAGAAATCCACCAAAATGTACATATAATGTAAACTGTATTATGTAGTAGTAATATATTATACATGTGCTGCAATGGACTGGAAATGTGTTTCCTGCCTAACGCCCTGTGCTGCCAGAGCTGCTTTTAAAGGGGCTTGGTGGCGCTGTCTAGCACATTGAAACACATTATTCTGACATGATTGTAAAGTTGGCCTCTTCTTTTCTCATCATCCTGAAAAATCCCTGGAGCTGAGAAGTAGCCCCAGAACATGTTATCACCACTGCGGCAGATGGAAAAAGGCTGTTGAGTGGTTTGATTGGCTTTTTGGTTTGTTTTTAAACATTCTATTCACGTTCTAGTCAATGTTCTCCTGCCTATCAAGATTATAGTTTTCAAATCTGATTCGACAAATACTACATTTCAGAGTGATCTGTTAACATTTTTTCAGGAAAGCACTTTGATTAAGTTTTACCACATGTACTAATAATGCAAGAAATCTTTCAGAGTAAGTTCATCACTGATGATGTGTCCCAGGGCATCTGTACAATGCATCTTGTACTCAGTAATAAATTTTCAGTTATAGGTTTCTGTTATGTCATATATTTGTGCAGAGCCAGATGAGCCCCCAAAATATGGGTTACCAGCCAAACCCAGTCCGCACATCAGAGCTGATAAAGAAATGGCGTTCATCACAGAACCTGCCTGTAATGCCCTGTCAGACAGCACTTAGGAACACACACCTATCAGTCCTGATGGTTAGAGACAGTGGAGAGCTCGAGATAATGGATGAACTGATTACTGTGCGACTGAAAAGACTCTTTTCAACTCCTTCTTGCAGGGGTAGAGTACAGAATTCGTGTAAGAAAGGTTTTAGTTAAATTTGGAATGTGTCGTGGATATCAGTTGGTTAGGTAACAATGGTTCTGACTTGAGGCCATATCAGCAAACACTTCGATGTACTGGGCTGCTGTCCAGCAATGTTCTAACGTTCCTCCCCACATCCCCAGTGAAAATACAAGGTCAGAAGTTTTCATCTCTAACCCTAATTCCTCACTATACTATATATACAGCAATAAGTCACAAGGACAGACAACGATGATTAACTTGTTATGCTATAATACTAACTGTTACCTATTCTTAATACTAACTGTTACCTATTCTTAATTGTATTCTAACCACTTATCTTGAGCAGGGTCTAAATGCGGCGTGAAGCGCTGTGTACACACACGATGGCAGTCCAGCGCAAGACACAGGCATAGAAACACTCAGTGTGACTCATCGGATTAGCCTAACAACAGAGAGAGAGAGAGAGTGCACACGCCACAGACATCCAGGCTGGAGGTGCGACCACAAACCTGGAGACGGGAGCCATCAAGCCAGTACAGGAAGAATTAGTTCAAATATTTAGTCTGCATCAATATGGAAAATTAATTAATTAATATGCTGGAATGTTTTGTTTCACCAATAAAAGATATTTTAAAAATGACTTCATTACTTTTGGGTAACACTTTATTTAAGGGGACACAAGTAAATTAGTAACTAAGTTGCTACTCAAGTACAAATCATGAACAAACATTGTAACTGCATGAAATACATTAACCGTTATGACCGATTATTGATGAACGAATATGGCATCTTTTTCCCAGAGCTGTGAAAGCATTTATATTGCTTGAGACCCTGCTGTAATCGTGCTTTTGCTGCTGCGATGAAGCAGCTCACAGTCTGCCGTGTGAAATGATGGCCACCCCCTGGTGCGAGGGGGAAAGTACACCTGAGCTGCAAGGACAGTCACTGCAAGCAGTTTGAAGTTCATTTGAATTGACAGACTGAGTTTTACTTAGTTCCATTTAGATTTCCTTTAGCATAATGGTACGGTCACAAACTCACACTAGCAGGAAAAAAAATCCCATCTTTGCAGAATAGAGCAAAAATGGGCGTGACCCGATAATACGGTATTCCGTGGTATTTTCCTGTAGCTAATGAATAGTGTTGCTTAGGCGAATGACCTGTGTGAATATGCCCCCCCCCCCCCATGGGTTTCACATTTTAACCAAACCACTGTCAGTCATTCGTGCCCACATTTGTATCATTTTGTACTGTTGAAATTTTCTTTTGTGCTAGTTTCTGAGATATAAAGATGCCTTATGGTCATTGTATGTACAATGAAATTTAGTTTGGAAGGCGCCAGCAGATGCACACTCTACTTACAATTAAATAGAATCTGAGGCATAAAATAGAATCGGAAAATAAAACATGTCCAACCTCTCCTGGAGCCGAAACCTTATCGTGGTGGAGGGGTTTGCGTGTTCCAATGATCCCAGGAGCTAAGTTGCCCGGGGCTTTATGCCCCTGGGAGGGTCACCCAAGGCAAACAGGTTCTGGGTGAGGAACCAGACGAAGTGCGGCTCGTTAGACCCCTTGTGAATCCATGTTATTTCTCATCACGTTTTCCCTCGGCCGGACGCGGGTCACCGGGCCCCCCCCCGGAGCCAGGCCTGGGGGTGGGGCTCGATGGCGAGCGCCTGGTGACCAGGCCTGCACCCATGGGGCCTGGCTGGGCACAGCCTGAAGAAGGCACATGGGTCCCCCCTCCAATGGGCTCACCACCTGTAGGAGGGGCCAAAGGGGTCGGGTGCAGTGTGAGTTAGGCAGTGGC
>JAODKF010000022.1:8777804-8796219 GCA_026779585.1 Mormyrus proboscirostris | reverse complement strand
GACATATGTTACCCTTTCAAAAACAGTTATATTGAAATTTACAGATCAAATCATATACCGCAATATATACCGTCTACGGTTCAGATTATACCGCAATATGAATTTTATGCCATATCGCCCAGCCCTAGTCTGGAGCTTAACTCGTACATATTCCATTTCCAGTTGCTCAAAAATGCCACATTTTCTCTCACTGAAATACATTAACCCTAAAAATGATACTTTTTGCTCGATTGGCTAAATTATTGGGTATAATTTGTATTATATAAGAATGTGTCAAACTCAAACCCAAATTTGCTGTTTTCATTCCTCGGTGTCCCATTGCCATTTATCCCTGGGGGGTCGTGGTGAGCCTTGAGCCCAGCCCATGCTGAGATATATGCTCAGACACTTATAGAATGGCACTGATTTACGTAAATGCTACTGTGAATAGGATGATCTGGAATAGGATCCACCCCCAGAATTCTTTCTGGATGAGAAGGTGGAAGATTGATGACTGATGAATAGATGGAGTTTCCATAGCTACTTATTCTTGACCTGTATGAGGAATACCATGCATAAATGAGGTGAACGAAAAGAGAGGGGGCTGGAACTGAACCCATAACCCCCACATCCAAGACAGGTTGAGTACAGGGGGTCGCTGTTACCTCGCAGGTGCTTTGGTGCGTTTTTTCCCAGTCTAAGCGAGTTTCATCCAGCTGCTCAGTGTTGGCTATGTACTGCCTTTCTGCAGATGGAAGGACACATGTCACAGATTAATCACTCTACTCAGGCTTTTCTGACTTCAAATCGAAAGCTGCAAAAACACAACAAGGAACAAAGTGAACCGCGAGCACATTCTGTTTTTCCTGGAATGATCATGCCACTTCCTGCAGAAGTGAGGGAGCTGTTTTCACAGTTCAGTTGTTACTGTTCACTGCTGAAAGGGGAACTGGACTCACTGGCTGTGAGTGAAGAGTATTAAAGAACATAGATAACACATAGTGCCTTGCAAAAGCATTCATACCCTGGATCAATTCTCTCATTTTACTGAATCACAAATTTAAGTTCTTTGTGATGTTTTTGATGACTTTTTTAAGGACTGAAACTCAAAATTAATCATCTTAATGAGAACTGGTTTGTAAAAAAACTGAAATATACTTTTTCAATTCTTGTGTAGAAGAGCTGAACCTCTGAGGTTATGAAGGAAACAAACAGCAAGATCATTAAAATAATTATCACCTTTTCTGGAGAAATGCTCCACGGTTTTGTTCTGGATTACTTAGCTGAATCTGAAAGTCAGTTTTGAAAATGAAGACTGGACTGCATATTTAAAAAGGCAGCAGTAATAAATGCTTGAAAGGGCACAAAATAATATCTGAGTGTCTGGAAGGTCCCAGTGGGCAATGTTGGGGCAACTAACAGTAACTGGCTTGTTTTGGATGGCCGGACAAAAGCAGGGGCAACACTTGAGTCTTGCAGATTTAACCACGTTTCCCGAAGAGAATGGGGCCCTGAAGCTTATTTATCCAACTTTTTGTGGTCTGTCCCCTCCATATTTGCGCATTTTTTTGCAAACTATATCTTCTGCTTATAATGCTGCTTGCCATTTGAGCTCGGAAGCTTATTAACTCGAGGTCCTAGTCAGAAATTTCTACTGGAACACCCCTGAGTTCTGAATCAGAAAGTCCACAGCTTGCGGGCATTTTGCTATGATGTTTGTATGTGCAAAATGATGAGCAATGCGTTGTTATGATCTGGCACCGCTAACAATGGCTAACGATGATCCTGGCCAGGACTGGTATCGCTAAACGGCTTTCCGACTTTGGGTGTGATGTCATTCCCAGCTGTGACTTTCGGGATAAATGGAATGCAGCATAACACTCATATTGTTCATCAAATTTTGCTGAAGTTTCTTAAAACATTCTATTTGTCATTATTTCAAGCTGCTGCAGTTTTAACAGGTCAGTTTAGGTTGGGGTCATGCACTGGTGCAGGGCATTGCTGCACTCACCACACTATGAAACACCTTGAGATTCCGCTTGGCGGCCCCCAGGCTGACACATGGTCTAGTACCCTCCTCCAGAAATTGTCATCTGGAACAGGTCAGGTCAGCTTGGGGGACATGCATTGATGAAACAAACAAGGTGTTTCACATGATGAAACACCTTGGTATCGCAGTCGGTGACCCCCCAGGCTGACAAACGCTCCAGTATCCTCCTCCAGAATTGGTCATTTATCTGCTACAGCCATGTGTTATGTGGGCATCTCCTTGGCTTGGTCCAGCCGCTTGAGTCTTCAACAATAAGAATCCTGCCAGCCAGATGACCCTAAGGGAATCGCGCCACATGGTAATGGTACCATAACTAACACTCTCTCACAATGTCGGTAATGTGTCATTTGGGATTCTCCAAAAATACACAGAACCAAAGAATCTTCATCACAGGTCATTCATGATGCATCCACGTCTTGCAGCCATACAGCGAAACAGGGAGCATCAGGAATATAAAGATTTCAAAGACGCCAGGAGCGCCACACACCCCTTTCTAGCGACCTCATGACCCCCCATGCTCTCCCAGTCCATCTACTGACTTCATAGGATGAGTCACCAGAGTCATGAATGTTGCTGCAATGGTAAGTGATCCTCTCAACGCGGTTGACATTCTCTCCACAGCCAGATACCTGCTGATGTGCCCAAGAGGTCATTAAAAGTCTCGGTTCTGATCCAGGACACTCACAAACTCAGACAATCAGACTCCTTGTTCAGTCTCAAAAGCCTCCATTTACGCTGCAAAAATCACAGCATCCTTGGCAAAGCTATGATTAGTGAAACCTTCCTCACCAACAGATGCTCCACAGCTGCTGGGCTCCACGACCCTGCCCAACACCCAGCCCATGCAAGAACAGAACAGAAACAAGATCACACCCCTGGTGAACCCCAGAATCAGAATGCAGAAGTTTTGCTCTCACAGTGCTGGTGTACTGGTCGGCCATGATGTCCAGCAACTTCAGGGGGATCCCGCAAAGTCTCAGGCTGTCCCACAGGGCGACTCGACCAACTGAGTTGAATGCTTTACAAAAACTGACAAAGGCTACAAAGAAACCCTGCTGATATTCACATTTGTGCTTGTGATGGTTGACTTCTTATTGTAAAACCAGACTTCTTTGGTTGGTAATAGGCGTGTTAGTGATCGTGGATCCTGTTGATGCCCCTAGTAAGGACCGTACCCGGCACTGAGAGAAGTCTTATAGGTCATAGTAGTTGCTGCAATTCAAGCGATCACCCTTCCCTTTCCAAATAGGGACAATTCACATTTTCCAATCAGTCAGGATGATGCCTGTGTCCCAAACGGAAGCAAAGACTGCTTGCAATGCAGACTGTGTGCAAGACAACGCGGGTAATATGAAAAATGCAAAGGATGATTTGGGGGTCGCAAGCTTGGGCTGTTTTACACACTCGCTACAGCTTCTGATATGAGAGGCTGCTGTCGCAGTGAAGTGTAAGTGATGCTGTTGCAGTGGGGACGTTTTTAGTCTTCACTACTTGCATATACTTTCCGGAAAGATATTCAAATTGAACTGCAAATAACCCAAAAATGCTTAAAACGTGATGTACAAGTGAGGTGGAATAGTACGTTTTGTATGTTTGTAGTAGCCTAATATATAAACCTATTTGGCATGCATTTTTTCAATTGTATTTATTAGTATAGAAATAATTTATTATATAATATATAAATATTACATATACATACATACCTCGACCCAGATGGATAAAGCGGTATAGATAATGGATGGTTGGATATATAAACATTTATACTTCATATATTTATATTACAATATTAAAGTAAAAAGTGTTATTTTATTGGAATCTGTAACAGTTTCGGCAATTTTGAATCAGAATCGAATAGGAACTGAAAAATTGTGGAGAGGCCCATCCCTAAACACAGGCATCAGCAACCTTCAGGGTCTTGCTACAGAAGGTCTCTCACATCATATTAGAATCAGCAGTTCACCCAAGTCTGCTACTTCCACACACAAACTGCGTGCAAACCCATTAGAAACAGCTTGATCTTGGCGTCTGGCTACGTCCAGCCCCATTTTCCTACTAGGTGGTAGTCTACTGGACCGACGCTGAATCTTAAGTGGTGCATCAAGTCTGTGGTCAGAATTCACAAGCTGGGCTCCTCTGTAGACCCTGCAGTTATGTAGGAGCCTCTAGCGTCTGCCCAGGAGGATGTGATTGATCTCCTATGCCACACCACCAGAACTAGAGTAGCTAGTTCTAGCGATGTCTAGACTAGCGACGCAGCTCAGGGGGCTAAAACCAGGATCCAGCAAAGACGAAGAAGATGGAGCCACTTTCACCACGGTCACCAGACTCGTGGGGACCGACACAGTGCTTATAGCCAGCCCTGTCAATGTCAAAGGTCAGGTGGAAGTCACCCAAGACCAGAGGAGTGTTAACTTGTGGGCATCCATCAACCACCAAGTGATGTTGCGACAAAAATGTCTCTATTACCAAGACATCACTGACAACAGACAAGTCACCCAGAGACTGCCTTAATCTGAGTCTCATAGTATGCTCATTGAAAGGAGCGACATCGGACACCATCAGGAGGAGCCAAGCCACCATAGCAACAGCTCCTCCCTGAATATGGCAGCCATCAGAGCAACCACACCACTAAGAAGTGAACCCACCTACAGAGATCTAGCCACTTCCAAGTCTGCATACCTCAAAGACCAACTTCCACTGAAATGCAGAGTTTACGAAGCTCCTTCAACGGCAGAGTAAGATGGTTATCATGCCGGAAAGCCAAGACATTCCACAGACCTCCCCGGATGGGCCGCCTCAGACCCAGGTGCCGCCGCACAGCCGGCCACACCTCAGCATCACATCAGTTCCTATCCGCAACAGGCCGAAGCCTATTGGCTCTCAGCGGTTTCAACTGTTCCGAGGCTCCTGAGGGCTCTCCCCCATCATCTTCATGACGCATGCATCCTTCCTGTGGGTGGCTGCAACACAGCTACTCCCACAGAGAGCAGAAAAGAGTGTTGTCTGCTGTTTGGGAGCTGGGTGAAGATATTCATGGTGGCCGGAGTGTCAATCCCGCCACCAAACCCTACATTTTTCCCTGCAAGTTGAAAGAATTTTATCTGTCCCTGGACAAAAGAAGCTTTCGCATTAAGAAAACCACATGAAAACACCTGCAAAATTTTGCAAAAATTTGACAGCAGTGCATTTGTTATGTTGTTATTTTGTAGTAAGAAAGGACCAAGATTCTGCTTTTTAGGCGACATTCAAAGCAATATCTTTGGATCAAATCCATCACTGCTCAGGCTTAAAGCATGGCGGAGGTAGCAAACCGCTGTGGGGTCGCTTAAAGGAGGAAACAGGCGTCTTGTAAAGAACTGAACATTGCATAGGGAAATGCTGCAAGAGAACCTATTTCAGTATTGGGCAAAGGATCATTTTTCAGCAAGGCAATAACCCCAAACTCCAAACCCCGATCCAACGGAGACTCTGTGGAAGTACTTGAAAATCTGAATATCCTGAATCTGAACCACAGGATTAATTCTGCTTATAAAAATGAGCCAAAAATCTTTCCTGAACAAAATGCAAAGCAGCTACATACTGTTTCTGCTGTAAAAGGTGACTTTAAAAATATTAAAATATGGCGATTATGCAAATTTATGCAAACCACATATTCTTGCTGATTTTCCTAAAAACATTTTCTAACATGAGTCACGATAAAATAATTCCTGTGTTTATAAATGAAGATACTAGGTAAAGCTTCACATTTACCGCACCCTAGGAATCGTGACGACAGAGTGCTCTGATCGGCGGATCGAGCGCCCAGAGAAATGTGCTGCTCTGTTACTCACCGGCCTCCTTGGCTGATTCTCTGCACTGCTTAGCCTTGTTCTGGGCCTGACGGGGGGGGAGGGTGCAATGAGAGTGAAATTATGATGGGGAATTTAAACCATATCTATGCCACAATGTGGTGCTATATTTAGTTATATGTCAGAGCATGATGTTTATACTGATAAGACAGTTTGACAAGGTCATTTCCAACCTTGCTATTTCAACGAATGTGTGGTCGTTTCATTGTTGTGTTTCTGACTGCCTTCTGTACTCCTTTCTTGATAATGTATATATAAATTGAAATAGATAATACTTGTGGGTAATGGTTCCTACAGCCTCTGGTAAGGCGCAGCAGTGCTCAGCCGAACTCTGTCCAAGTGCTCACAGGTAGGTACCTTCTCGCACTGCTTGGGCGTCAGGTTGGGTGCATTCGCTGCCTTCTCAGACGCCAGCTCCGCCTCGTCTGCTTCCCTGCACCGTTGTTCGTAGGACCTTTTGGACTGAACAAAGTGGTTGATAAGTGAGGGGTGAGGGGGGTGAGGGGTGGGTTGAGTTTCCTCTGTGACACAACGACACTAATTCTGCACGGCATGCTTCTCCTAAACTTGGCTTTTTGCTTTGGGGCAATTTGCACACAGGAAGTTCAGAGATGTTTTTTTTTTTCTTTACAAGAAAGGGGCTGCAAAAAGGAAACTATCTGCCGTTGTGCAAGAGCTGAACCAAAACCAGAAACATGAACTCAAAAAAAATACTGAGATTTACACAACAAGATAACCAGACACAAATGCAGGCAAGGTGCTTCCAGCTTCTGCTACGCCCGTGCCAAAAGAGGAGAACTGCATCACTGTAATTCATAGTACTTTATAGTTTTGCTCCCTGAAAGCCTGCAGCTGCACACTGCTTTAAGATAAGACCACTTTTGGTACTGTATTCATCCAGGTGACCAGGCACCTAGGGAAGCTAACAGCTCCTTGTAGCAGCCAATAATGTAATAACTGCTGATAACGTGATAATATTTCAATACTTAATGCAAAAAAAAAAAAATCAGTACTAACTTAAAAGTAATAACATTTTTGAATCAAAACCATTACAATGGTTTGTGCATAATTTACTAAGTTATTACATTAAAAAATGTATTAAAATGATACTATTGTCAGTTACTACACAATTGGAAGTTATTACAATATTGGCTTGCATAGTCCAAAAAAGGATTCGATTAGGTGATTATGTGAGATTTGTACAGCAGTATATGTGTGGGAATTTCAAAGACATCGAACTCATCCTAGTGTCCATTACAGAGAACATTCATAAATGGATTAGTATTCCAACACAAAAATAACTTCTTTCACACCTCGCTAAACAATACCTGTCATATTTTCGAACAGTACTATATACAAATGTTACAGTAAGAAAGGTGGCAACTACAGTTTTTTGTATAAAATGCATTTGTTGATATGGTGGCCATTTTGTCAGACAGAAAGAGTGAGTTCTTAAACCCCATCCCCACGTAGTTGGTATCACTGGATGGCCCAGAAAGCAAAAAGCATCTTTAGCATGCAATAGCAATAGCGACGTTTTTTCAAATCAGTAAAAGGACAGAAGCAAAATCAAAATATTCACTACAGTGGATACAAATGAACAGGCGGAGTCTCAGGAGGCTGCATATTGTGATTTGCCTCCACAGGTCACAGAAAGGGCACAGGGACCAGGAAGGTTTCAGTGTAATTTCACTATGTGGCCCCATCCTTTCATGCTTTCCTGCAGCGTTAGCATCCTGGTTGCCGAGCTGAACTGTAGTCTGTTCCTCTTAGGTAATGCCGAAGCACGTTGCCTTCCGATACGAGCTAATAATTTCCCTAAAAGGCTTCTCACGCAGCTTTTGTAATCCCTGCTGGCAAAGAGGGAACCAGCTGACAGCTACTTTGCAACTCACCTCCATTGTTTTCTTGAATAATGACACCTTTGTCTTCTGAACTTTTTCCATAATTCCTTCAAACTGCAAGAAGCGACAAAAAGTAAATACAGTAAAAGCCGGTGATGTATTTTAATGGATGTTAAACGGATTTGCATTGGCCATATAAATGATTTAATTAATAAAAAACATGATTTAAAAGAAGTCAACAAGCACAAAGGCCACAAACTGCTGGGGTCACCTGAGCAAACGCTGTCCCGTAATTCCACAGCAGGACCGTAAATAGTCGTAAAGTTAGAGGAGATAGATGGCCAGGAAAACAAACGCGTTCATGAAGTTTCAAATCTCTTTATCAAAAGAGATGAGGGAAGCTCTCCAGACAAGCTGACGGGACTGAAACACAGATTCCCTGACCTTCTTCCTCTGCTCGCGCTGTCGCTCTCGGAACTGCTCCATTCTCTTCACTTCTTCCTTCAGCGTTCCCGATAACTGGATGTGAAAATTCCCAATTTTCTCAATCTCTGAAAAAAGAGGAAACAGTCACTAAAATCAAAGCAAATAGCAGCTTACCTGAGCCCCAGCTTCCCGCTCTCCTGCATGCTCAGCTGAGGTTGTATAGTTTTCATTTGTTTAGTTAGTTTTCAGTGTGGGTTTATTAGTTTTATTTTCTATATTTCAATTTATTTTTTATGCATTTTTTGGCTTAAGATTTACTAATTATATCTCTTCGGACAGACCGAAAGTTGTAAAGCTTTTGTGTGTCTGATCTTTAGAGAACTGTACATGAAAATGCTGTTCAGGTTATGTAGTAAAAGGTCCTCAAAATGGGCAAAACATGTTCCAGGTAATACTAATGGTTATTAAATATAAACAAATCATTACTTTAGCAAAATTGTGTTTAAAAATGGCAACAGCAAATGTTTGACGTTTGTTGTCATTTTATTTCAGTTAGGTTTGGAAGGAATATCTATAGTTTGTTTTTTTTTAAACTTGCTTTTATGTTATTTTCCGTCTTGTTTTATTTCATTTTCAGTTTATTTCTGTTTTTTGTTTGACAATAGTAACCCTGCTGCACAGCTACCAGTTGCGGTTCTGTCTGGGTTTATTTCGATGTTCACAGCCTCACAGCGGGAGAAATTTCACGTCACTCATACTAAGAATGCTGCCACCCGCCCAGCGCACATACACACGAGCGCATGCACACACACACACACACACACACACACACACACACACACACACACACACACACACACACGCACACACACACACATGCTATCACGGGTAACGCTGGCTTTTCTATGTAATGCCATTAAGGGACCGGACAGATCTCTATGGCGGACAGTCATGTCAAAGCTCACTGCCTTCCTAGCAGCAGGGAAGACGATTGATGATTATGTTGAGTTGAGGTGCAATCAATGGTATTATTGACATTTTCAATACAAAGGTTTCCTTCCTGCTAAGTGAACTGGTACTTATGCCGTGTTCAGATAATGCAATAAAAGAAAAAAACATAAATGCTGAGAAGCAGAAAGAGAGAAAACTGAGGTCAGAGTGTGCGGTGAGGATTACTTGTGATATTGGGGTAACCTAGTTCTTGAATAGCTTGTGACAGAAACCATTCCTGACCGGCTTGCACACTCATGAGCTCCAGCTGTAATTTAACACTATAAATGTGTAAATGTACATGTAACGGAAGAGTAGGCTTTCGATGCAACAAAAATAACCTTCACTACCTCATACACACTTATGGTTAAAAACTTTGACCGCTGCCTTGAGTCCTTGCAAACCCACGCGGGTTGTATGGTTCAATAACGGCAGGGCTATTTCTGCAGGTGCATTGCACTTATAGCAGGGCTGCAAAAACTTGCTCCTGATGACATACCACCCTGTGGAGCTGAGCTTCAACATAGCTGGCTCTGATACTGTGATGCCACAGAAAGGCCTCATTATCTCTATCAGGTAAATTAAATTAGGGCTGTATCAAAGGTCTACTGGGTGGTAGGAGCAGGACTGGGCAGCCCCGTTCTACAGCACGCTCACGGAGCTACGGGCCAGCAGAGTGAACTGAAATAAACAACATGAGCTTTACTGGGCATGTTCAAATTCAAGGGCTGCATCTTTCGAAGGACGTGGTCTACGAAGGCGTGACCTTTCTAGGCTGTATTCTTTAAAGGCTGAACAGAAAGTATTGTCAAATGGATAAATTCTTTTTTGCGTCACCAGCTGTTCCCGCCCTTACCCCTGAGTCATGAAGCGTGACTCCTGCCGTCCTGCCAGGACAGAAACACTACACTTCTACCCAATGAATCTTGGGATGTGTCTGGCTGCAAATGATCCAGCAGGTGGATGATTTGACTCGACATTTCTGAGCCTCTTTTGAAGGAGACTTTGAAATGGGACAGCCTCGCCGCACCGACCTGACACATTTCATCTTCGATTGTAGTCTTAGATGGATACAGCCCTTAAATTCGCACATAGTCACTGAGATCAGGACGGACGGCTTCACCAAATGGACCTTTCAGGAGCTTTACAGCATGGGCATGCAGCCCTGAACCTGGAGTGCTGGTGTCCTACCTGTGTCACAGTCCGTTGTATGTTTTAAATAGACTGTATAAGGGCAGATCTCAGACGACCAGGGTTTACTGATTAGACCCATATCAATGTTGAACATTATATTGAACTCATAGCCCATGGAAAATGACACAGACCAGTAGTATGTGTTGATATAGAAATCAAGGGTTATGGCCCTGAAATTGACATCATATAGGAAAAAAATACTGGTGGAAACATTCACTAAGCTTCAACGTCCAACTTACGGGCTTTGAGGTTTTCAAAGGAAGATTTCAAGGTCCTGTTGAAAAATTCAAATTAAAATATATTAGAACACTGAGATATTGACTGAAAACATGTAAACAGTTTCATGTGAGTAATGTTTTTACTTAGAGGAAGCTCAGTTTATATTTTGTGAAGCAGCCCAACCCTATATAGGATGACAGTGAGCTCTAGATTTCAGAAACTGATCAACTGGAAACCCACATTTGAAACCAGATCAGAACACGCCAACATTTCAAGGCAATTGTGAAATAAATTCTGTAGGGAATAGTCAGCTTGACTGAACCAGAGCAAAAACAAAAATCCAGTTATTAACATAAATCCACAGTTACACTCCAAACTGTGGCATTCGGTCCTGAAATCAAATTTGCAGTTTGAAATGTCTGTGCAGGTTTTCAAAGCAAGTTAGGGAACCTGTGTGTTGGACCAATATTACTTTGACCAGACACAGTCGAGGGGGGGGTGACTTTCTCCCCAGGTCAGAGGACCTGCATGGCCTTTCATTTAAAAGTGAACCGCGATCACACCAGCAGTACATAAAAACACCAAGTTCAGTTAAGACTCCATCCACAGTGAAATTTGCGGTGAATGTGAACAGGAAGTGAGAGGGCAGTGTGAACATGTATCTACACTGGATACTCAGGTCCTGGTGTCTTACTGCAGATTTTACAGTTATTCACATCCTGCTCTGGGCACATCTTCAATACTCTTTAAATGATTTTCATACTGATTTGAAACTCATGCTGAAACCAAAATGCCGAAAAAGAGAATAATGAATGAAAAAATCACACATCCAGCTGTAATCTTTATTGTGAACAATGTGATTGCTTATATCCTTTACATTTGTTCATTCAATCACAAAGGATTGGGCTAAAATGCAATGCAGCCAATTTTCAAAACATGCAACCGTGAGACTCCCTAGAATGCTGTTAATGCTACTTCTTCATTTTTAGCACGATCTATGGAAATAAAGTCAGAGGAACTACAACACAATTAATCGTCACACATGAATAATCAGTATCAATACAGCCTGAAATTACTAAGGCTGTAAATGAAACCACTTACTATTGCTATAGGTAATATACAACTGGGTAACACTTTACTTGAGGGGCACACGAATGAGGTAGTATGTGATACACATTTACTTAATGTATTCATTAAACAGAAGCTAAGTGTTAGTTATATATTGATCCCATGTTTGTTCATAATCAATCATAAAAATGCACGTATTTCCTGCAGTTCCTATAGTTGTTCATGATTTGTACTTGAGTAGTAACGGAGTTACTATGTTACTTGTGACACATCTGTCTAAAGGTGACCTGAACTATCTTGCATGACATGAGCAAGAGCAGCTACGGTCACAAGCATCCAAAACGTGTGTTTAGAAGAGCATCAAGCCTGTTTCTTAAAGTTTGTTGGCTTGCCATGGTCTGTTCAGCTTTAATGGGAAAATGACACAGGAAACCACCTTCGTGACCGTTTGGAAATCTGTCCTATTTTTACTGACTGGTACAAATTCTGTGGCCACCTTAAAATGTTGCTTTGATGTTATAAAATCCACATACTAAATGCTTTCAGTTAATGAAAACACAGCAAGTGCAGGTAACTGTCAAAGTAAAAAGTGCATTGAGCAGAAGGTATAAGCTGTGTCTGTGAAGGTATAAGCTGTGTCTGTAAACAAGTGGTTCATTTCAGTTTTTAACGTACCTACTATTGGCCAGACGTGAAGAAGGCTAACTGCCCTTTCATGTCATAGACCAATCTGTAACTTTGGAAGGACCAGACTTTTTAGGGCTAAAAAATGTTTGCAGACCACGCGTATGTAGAATGTATGTTTATAATGAATATTTTGGTACATGGAATATGTGCATGGACAATTTTATGCATTCCGTAGAGTTGCAGGTCAGAATGTTGGGAGATATTCTTAGGATTATTTTTAACTGATAGTTGCAGGCACACATGCGCTCATACACAGCTACACACAATCCACTTGTTCATTTCAATGTAAGCGTGTTGCAAAAGATGCAGACGCGTTTCACTCTCATAGGCCCAGCCATTGGGGCACACAGACACAGATTAAACAGTAACTTACATGTAGCACGTTTTGTCGTTCTCAGATAGCTCTATTTGAATAAGAAGTTTGCATTTCCTTTGAGTTCGATACCAGCTCGTCAGCTGAGGTACAAGCCTTGAGGTCTGGCGCACACACAATAGTATTATAATGTAATGTTGCTATGTTGAGCTGACTCACTTGAATGTTTTACCAAGTGTGCATGCATAGAAAAATAAAAATAACTCCTAACAATATTTAAAAGGACAGAAGCCCAACCCAGAAGTGAAACAGCCTACCCTATTTCAGTCTGTCCACCAGCCTTCCGAGAGATTGTCACCAGGTCCCTTCCATATTTCTCCTCTGCCTGCGCCCTGCGATGGTGAGACAGGAATGCACAGTTGACAGTTTTCCATATTCCAAAACATGCAGGAAGCAGGTTGTATAGCGGCTAAGGAACAAGACTTCAGGTATTTAGTGAACTATCAGATTAGAGAAACAGAGCTGTATACATGGAGAAATGTAGTCGCCTGTGTCCAGACGATCGCTGGTTCAAATCCCATACTGTTATTGAGCCCTGAGTAAAGTCCTTATCCCTAAAAACGCAGCACCGGGGGCACTGAAAAAATGGCTGACCAAGCTCTCCAGCCCCAAGCTTTACTCTCACCTGGATATGAATGTGAAGAATTCCTGCGTACTTGTACACTGGAGAATAAGCATCATCATCAGTGAACAAATGGCTGGCAGTGAGAATAAAGGTGAAGTGCGGGGCTGCCTCAATTGGCCAGGCCCCCCCCGACACCCCAGCTTGTGCATCAAATCGGATCTTAATGCCCAGTGCAGGTGAAGTACCATTGGCTATCTCTGCGGTGCCCTAAGCCTGCTGGTATGTATGCTACCCTGATAATCCTCAACCACTTTATGATTACTATTAATTTAACCAGTTACTTATGAACAAGGTGAGCAAATGGAATGTTCCAGAATAACACAGTGATCGTCTATAGAATAAGTGGAGACTGAAGATGGATGGATGGATGGAGCCAGTTTATCTTGCTTTAACCAACAGATACTATACTGGCAGAAGGTTGGAGATACTGAGAAGCATGGTTAGAGATTCCTATGGTGTAGTTACCACATTAAATAACCCGGTACACTGTACTCTTGAGAATAACTGAAAGATGTGGTAATCCCAGACACTTACCTCATCTTAAGAAGTTCCTCCATGTCTTTACACATTCTCCTGCCGTCACACATCCGCTGGATGAGAACCTCATAGCCGGCATTACTGGTGAAATCCTCTCCCTAAAAAGGTACGAGTAACAATAGTTAAACTATTTCTTGAACTCTATTGCAAGAATTAAATTTGATTAAATATTCATTTCTCCTGGGTCTTTCTTTGATCTGGGTACCTTTGTGACAAAAATGATATGAGCTTTACACGCATTCCTCCATTTACATCCCACCATCTGCCTTTATTTACATGTGTTTAGTATTTACCCTTGACTCTTGACAGGTGTCCATGGATAACAATCTCTGAAAATGCCAAATGGAATATAACTTCCCCTTTCCAAATCACCAATGAAAGGACATTTTTTTCTAAAAAGATGCGTATCTGTTAATTTGGTTACTTATGCTTACAGTGACAATATAAGGCAAAGTTAGAGCAGGCTTGAGTATTTTCTGGCACAAAACATCTTTTCTGAGTTTTGCAGTTTATAATCAATGTTATGTTTATTAATAAATGCTTGAAGGTGATGGATTTGCGGATATCACAGAGCTCTTACAACGTATTTACTTGTTTATGTCAACAGAAGATGAATGCAGACAGCTCGAGTGTCTCTCATACGGTGCCCGATCTACAGGCCCGTTAAGGATGTCGCAGCTGTTAATTCTAACACTGATCACTGGCAGGACCTGGGTGAGGCTGCCACACCCAGATGTGCAACGGGAAGGCAGTTGTGTAACTCCTGCTACTACAGAAGACAGGTTTCTCATTAAGTGAGAAGTACCAGTCCATTACTACTACCCTCAAGAAATCAAGGGTAACAAGAAATCAATCCATCCATCCATCCATCCATCAATCCAGGACAGAGTTGTAACCTTCACCAAAAAACGCAGTTAACAAATATAAGCATTACAGTACCTCCAGCACAGATAAAATAGGCATCATTGTTAATTTCTAGACTGCAGAATTATATCAGAAACACCCCAGCTTCACACTAGAGTTCCATATTAAAGATTTCTAAACTGTTATATTTTGACTAAATCATTATAATAATATTTTTTAACTGACGTTTACGTTGTGCCACTAGTATTAAAAAGTATTTTGAGTGTCTGCTTTTTTAACAGAAGTAGGCTACGTGTTTGCTAACCCAGTTTCCCCCCAGAAGTACACTGGCGGTTTTCCCTGACTGTTCTATAAACAACCAAAAGTGAGACCAATAAGCATTTATACAAAGAGGAATATTTCATTCAGGCATATAGCTCAACTACAGTATATGTTACTATATCCCACACATTTCTGACGCTGTCAACTCGCTGCCAGCTGAAATTCTGCATGCAAATATATTCCCTTCACCTTTTCTGCACAGCATAATCTTCTTTAGTCCCAGCAAGAGGTGGCTATGTGTATTATTAAAATATCTGAACTAGTACTAATAAATAAATAGTTAGATCTAACAGGATTCAAGCGTGCAGCACTGAGAAGTTCAAAAAAAGGAAATCGAGCATCTTACCCAAAATGCATCTTTAAAGCGTAACTCTTCCATTCTTCCAGTTCTGCCGCAAAACTTAAGTTAGTTAGATAATAAAAATTATGTAAGTAGTCCAACGGAAGATCCGGTGCGAAGTAAAAAAAAAAAAAAGTTGTTTTTTTCTTTTTAAAGAAAAAAATATACATACATATATATATATAAATAAACAGCGACTTTTTGCGACGTTACTTGCCACATGCAGCGTTCACTCAAATCAGGAAGATATGTGAAGTGATGTCACCGTGCACAGGCAGCCCCCTTTAACACCTCTGTACTTACTGGCAACTCGATTTGAATACCAGTTGTACTCTGAATTTGAGATAAGATTGTTTGCGGGGCAACAATGCACTATAGTCATGTTATGTTTGGCAGATATAGACTTCATAGATAGTAACCCACACATCTATGCAGTGCTGAATATAAGCTCAATTATTACTTGCCAGAAAAACGGGGTTGAACAATGAAACAAACATTGGAAAAAAGTACTTGAGGTTTCACACCTATAACTATATGCGTGGGCTGATGGCCAATCTTCACTGATTGCACATTGCATCAGTAAAAGCAGAGTCTGAAGGTTGAATTAGCAGAGCAATAGCACAGCTGTACGTATAATATTGCAATCCACACAACGTAATGGGAGACATATCAGAGTTCAAAATAGGACAAATTGTTGACACGCGACTTGCTGGTGAATCTGTGACCACAACAGCAAGTCTTTGTGGTTTATCAAGAGACACGGTATCCAGGGCAACGTCAGCATACCACCATGAAGGACGGACCACATCCAACAGGAGCAACCGTGGATGCGAGAAGAAGCCGTCCGAAAGCGACATCTGGCCACTAAGATGGACCCAAAACACATAAAACCACAGCTGCCCAACTGACTGCAGAATGTGCATCTTGCCTCTCCTGTTTGCACCAGAACTTCATCAGGAGCTTCACAGGCTCGATATTCATGGCTGGGCTGCTATAGCCAGCCCTTTGGTCGCACTTGCCATCACCAGACACCCGTGTCAATGGTGCAGCAGCACCTATCTTGGGCTGTGGACACTGTGAAACATCTTCTATTGTTCTCCACCTTAACTGCCTTTCTCACATCTGGGAGAGTTAGTGTGGAGACGCCCCAAAGCTGGTCTACCCTAATAGCTATGGTCTAAAACCAGGTGTTTCAATTTCGTTGTCAAACCCCAATAGTTCAATTCTGGTTATGGGCAAAAGGAATTTATCAGAACATCGTTTTTCTATTCCTTCAGTTATTCACTACATTTTATAACAAACCATACTTAAATATATCACCAACAATTAAAATTTCATCTATTGATTTGCAATTTATTCATTTCAATAAATTTTCATTTATTGATTTTCAGCTGCTTCCAACTACAACGGCCAGTGAATGTTTGATGTCAGACTACTTTTTAACGGTTTTCACACAAAGGTTTCATGTGAAACTAAGAATCACAAAAGGAAATAAGGGTTAGTAAAGGGACCTGATATTTTAATATAATTATCATTATAAATACAGGCAGAACATGAAGATATACACATGTATTACACACCGTAAAACACTAAAATATATAAATATCTTGTAGTGATGCCAGAGGCTGGGTTTGCACGTTTCAGCATGGCAGACATCCTTGGAATTGATCTTAACATCACTTGTAGGGAGGGGGGGGGGGATCTACCTTTAAATACAGTTCATTTGATCCATGGCAGTAACACAGATACAAACCTGTATAAAAAAATTACCCATAACTCCCAGGGACCTCAGTCATGCTTCTGCATCATTCAGTTTAACGTTAAATGGTTTAACACTAAGGCCTTTTACGTTATGACAATAATCAAAACAGGCCACTAGACGATTTTTTGCTTCTTTTGGAAATGAAATTTCCATGCTATAGCTCGTCGTGTGCCACGTGAAGCTGTCTGCCGTAGTCAGTGACTTCACTGTTCATGAAGGTCTGCTGATTATCTAGGATCTCCGTCTGGGACAGCATCTCATCACCATTCTGATCCATCTCCTTGATCAGATGCACAGCCTATTTAAAAGGTTAAGGCAAGTAATGGTACTTCAGTTCATTCACTGTCAATCTGTACTGCCGGTGGTACAGCGACAGCCTCACAAGTGCAGAGGTGTGGGCAACGTACTATAATCTAGCATAAGCAATTGACATGGTTGAAAGCACTTTGGCATTCCCTCATAAGATATGAGAAGAGCTTTATTTATGCCAAGGGAAATTCTTAAACATGCTCAGTGCAACAAGAGGAATAGAGATGAGACAGTAAAGAGCTTAAAAAGGACAGTAGCAATAGTGCAAAAACAGAATAACAAAATAAAGCTAACAAAGTAACAAATAACTGTAACAGATATAATACAATAACAGATAATTAGTGCAAGTGGTTATGAAAAGTGACTTAGTGTTTGTGCCGTGGATAAAATGAGAGAGTAACAGCATACAGATGAGTAAATAAAAAGCAGATGCGTAATATTGTATAATCTGAATGAGAACCTAATGACATAAATGCTTAAAAAGGTGAAAAGGGTGAAAAAGATCACCTACAGAAGGAGGAGGAGTTAGACACTCTTATTACCACAGGGAGAAAGGCAACCCTGTGGCGTTTGGTTCTGCATTTGAGTCTTTTGCTGCGTGTGCTCTGATGACCATTCGACCTTGTGTGGAGTTCCGTCACATGACCTCTCATGGCTCACCTCTTCTCTGGCGGAAACATAGCTGTTGGGTGCCACCCAGCGTAGCTGCTCCTCGCGGTTTAGCTGACCGTCCTTGTCCTGGTCATACAGCTCCTTAAACCGAACGGTTTCGTCGACCTCCCACTGTGAGGGCTTATCGTCAGCTAATCGGAAGCAAAGACATAATCGGTTTACTTTCAGGCAGCAAAATAACATTGGTAATGAGCGTTGGCACTGCTTCACAAGGGAGTGACTGTTCACTCGCCATTAGCTCGGATTAACAGGAGAGTGACTGTTCACTTGCCATTCGCTCAGATTAACAGGAGAGTGACTGTTCACT
>JAODKF010000022.1:8722208-8742773 GCA_026779585.1 Mormyrus proboscirostris | reverse complement strand
ACCACATAACCACCCCTGAGGGGTTAACGGAGACGGTAAACTCTGTGGAGTCGTTCAACATCGGCATCGTCTTCTGCTGTTCCATGTTTTTTCTCCCTCTAAGCTCCTGGTAGGCATTAGAAATATGGATTGTCTGGCAGGGAGCTGGGAGGAAGCAAAAACAGTCCAGACATGTGCATCGTCTGGGGGTTCCCAAGGACCGTGTTGAGAAACACTGGACTTTACTTTTTTTCCAAAGCAGGATCAGACAGTCACTGACACAATTGGGGGTTAAGGGCCTTGCTTAGGCGCCCAACAGATACATCACTCTGCCAACCTGGACTTATGCCAAAAGCCACAGGAACAGCATCCCAAACCACGTTTGACAGTAAATACTCAACAAGGATGGAATTTGAACCCACACATGCAGAGCACAATGGATTAGCAGTCCATCGCCTTAACCACTCGGCCACCTTGTCATGGTGCAAAAGCTGCTTCAATCTTTAGTTAGTCTAGCTGTATGTCTTTGGCGTAAGGAAGGAGCCAGAAAACCCAGAGGAAATCTGTGCAACATGCGATCCAGGATTAAGACTCCCTGCCCTGCAGGTGTGAGGCTCCAGTGGTGCCCAGTGAGCCACCAAGCCACCTTTATTTGAGAAGCAGGCTAAAAAAACAGAATATCTGGTTGACATTAGCAAGGACGGCTCTATTGCCATGTTGGCCGAGACAGACAGGGGACAGCAGAAGGGCAGAATGTCCATGCTCAGATGCAGGCCACATGCCCCCCCCCCCGACCCAAGTCGTTGAGGCCACGTGACACGTAACGAGTAGATGGAAAGCAAGGGAAAGTTGTCTGTCCTCAAAGTAACACCGATGATCCTGATTTACGGCCACTCTCTGGGATTGGGCAGGGGCGCCGGGGATCGATCGCGGAGACGCACATCCACCTGTTAAGAGCTTTTCCGCTAATTGGCTGCCAGAGTGCCGCCAAAGCTACAGTGTTTTCCGGTGAACAATAGCATGCGAGAGTGTGTGTACAGCCGGCCTACTTTTCTTCCCACGGGTCATTGATTTTTAAATGAAGTATCACAGAAAATCAATAGTAATCAACAAATAGAATGCAACACAGTTTAGTATCATGCCCCAGGCCTGGGCTCAATCCGTTTCCGGGCCTGTCACAGCTGTTGAAGGGGAGGGGCTAAAATCTCCAAACAGGAAGTGAAGCAAGAATATTGTAGTTGGGGTGAGTTTGTGCTCTTTCCTCAGCATAAGCATTCCCAGCTGAAGGTCTAAGGGTGATGATACTTTTTGAGCCACTTTGTTGGGTAGTGTTGCCGACCAGTGTTGCTGTGGCACTTTCCCATACTGGACAACAAACTTATAGTTGAAAAACTTTGATCAGCAATGGGCAACTTTTGTGATCATCCAGATGCAGACACGTCATCCTTTGTCTCACCTGGTTGGCGGTTGTCCCACAACATTGCTGAAAGAGTTGCCCTGTGTATCATCACCTTAAGGTATTCCTCAGGCCTCAGATCACACAGCCCCAGACTGACTCTTCCCTCTAATGTGTCAGTGAACCGTCAGCTGAACCATGAAGCTCACAGGCTATAGGCTAGCTGGCATTCCTTTCCGGCACAGAGCTATCAGTCACTGCCAGGGGGCTAATTACCCAGAGCAAGCCTGAGCCACAGACCCGCATCTCCCCACTTGACAAGCTAGAGAAAACTCAGCCGACGGAACCACCTCACGCCCTTCCCTGGCTGGCTATAGAGCATGTTGCTCTCTAATTTGCCTTGTTTCCAAGGTCAGCCATATTCCACTGCCAATTTCTTCAGCAAGGGCTTTAACTTTGTCTCATTTGAAGGTTCCAAGGGTGCTGCAAAAGTCCTGTCGTGTGTTAACAGCTTTGGTGTCGCAAACCCCTAGCACATACTCAGTAATGGAAAAAAAGCTACATTTTCTATGCTTATGATTAATGAGCCTCATTCCTTGGGGAATTAATAGCTCCCATCATTTAAGCTAGTCATGTTAGCATTTTTTTAGTTACTGAGGACTGATTGAACTTGCCCTGTCATGCCTTGTGCTGTGGTAGGGGGGATATTCTGCCAAAGGACAGGCCAATAGTGATTTGCTCTCATGATGGAGTGCAGTGGCCTGCTGTCAGGACTTCCAAATTGCCAGGCTCGGGCCTGTGTTCCCATTCATATCTGTACTACGCAAGACCCAGTTGCAGGCTAAGCTGACTAAAGCAGGGGAGAAACACAAATGACTTCAGCCCTGTAGTGAGAGAGCTACTGTAAGAGGTGCCCTGATTCCACTCCTTAGAGAAAAGAGTCTTGGAAAGTGCAAATGGGCAACAGTCTCTCGCTAAATTACTGCACAACTAGGTGGAATTAACCTGTCCACAGACTTGACATATGGTTTGTATGCAGTAAATATATAATATATATGGTAATTTTAATATATTATATAGCAGCATATAGTGTACTTTATTCATCTTTGTGGGACATTTGGACAGTTGTCACCTACTCCATCTTGCTCTCCATGAGACACACAGACACATACAGGTGAGAGTAAGTTTTGGGGTTAAGGGCCTGGGATTTGAACTGGCAACCTTCCGAGTCCTACAGAGACACACCATTCTTTTTTTTTATAGAGCCTGCTCTCTCTATCTGGCTAGCACCATTGTTGCTGTCAACCCCTTGATTGTATATCTGGAAGAAATGCTTCCATTTTGCTGCAGTGAGATTTATTTTTTTAATATGGGTTTCATATAACACTTGGCATATGGGCTGTAAGTTGTGTGTCAGTTTGTGCCAGGGCCGGATCAAAGTTTAGCTTTATACATTTCCTTTCTGTTCAGTGTAGAACCTTCCCACAACACCCTTCGTATGCGCTGTCCCTCACCGGGAACAGAGTTCCCTGTGTCTGATTTGGTCCTGGTAAAATGGTAAGATGAATACAAACCCCCTTTCCCCAAAGTGGGACATGCTTAAATACAGGATGAGCCTTCAGGGCCTTTCGTTGGTCCCCCAAACCACCAAAACTGGATCTTCTCAGCACCAAAGACTAGTGAGTCCATCAGAGGTCTTAACTCCTCACCTTCTCTGGAAGAATCCCATTAACTTACCTCCTAAGTAAGAAGTAAGCTCATTTGGCTGCCCTTACATACAATCATTTTTCCCAATTATGCAAAGCTCTTGAACTTGAGTAAGGATAGGAACCAAGGTAAAGCTGCAGTTTGTCTGCAAAATTGGCTACAACTTCACTAACTTTAGTTAACATTTATTTATTTATTTGCAAGAATCACCAAATCAACAATGTACCAACACAAAGATCTCCAATTAGCTATTTGTAACAACCAACATATGTAAGTGCCTGTTTTGTGAATTAAATACTAATTCATTAGGTTGCACACGTGTAATTACTCAGTCTGGAGTGAATCAAAAATGACTTTCTCCATCTTCTGCCTGACAGGCATTAATCAGTAAAGCAGTTTTAATGGGCAGCCTGCTGATAGCCTTTCGCTCCCACCGTATCGCTCATCTCTTCTCCTAACCTTTCTGTGGGAAACTCTTTAGAGTGAAGAGCTGCAAGTTCTCTGTAGAGGCTGAAAACACAGCATTCTTAGCTGCAGAAGAAAATGGTGATTTTAAAACAAGCAAGACGATTATATGAGCCTTGAAATTTTCCTTGATTTTTTTTATATTGATAAAACCCACTAATACATCTGATAAAAATGACTTTTTCGTATCTTTGCAGTGCTTCTCCTAGCAACGTTCATTCCACAGCTCCATGGTGATGTCTATTTTTCTTCTCCATCTCTGTGGAGCCTGTGTGTGGTTCTGCAATCATTCAGGACCTCCAGTTAAGTGCTTATTAGTCTGGGTTACCCCTTTCTGGGAAGCTATCCTCGAATGGCGCATGATAAAATTCACATGTAGTTCATGCACTATTCAGAAAGATTTATAATGCACTTGAAGATAGGGAATAAGTATAATAAATATATTTTTCCTCTATTGTGTCTCACATCTGGGGCAGATATTTGATCTTTAGAAAAATCTGCATTTGGAAGTGATTTAGGAACCAATTTGTTGTATAGCAGACTTTCGAAATTAGCTCTGTCCCTATTTGGAGATGCATACCTTGGATAAAACTGATTTGGTTGTCGGCTCACACTGCTTTCCAAGCACAACGGGGCTCAATCTTGCACACTACAGTTACATGCAAACATGAATACCACCCCCCCACCGCTCGCAAATTTGGGTAAAAGGACGTGTTTTGCCTGGGTAATGTCTCCATGGTGTTTCTCTGAGCTGGGAAATGTAAGATCCCACTCAGGGTGTGGCCAGCTGTGGACCTCTCCCAGATACTGGGACCTGCCATCAAGGGGCCTTCGCTGGTGGAATTGCCCCCCTGGCTATTAGTTTATCTGTCGGCTGCTGTCAGTACTTCCCCCCGATAGTGTGTGGAGATCTGATTGAGAGGCCTTATCAGTGGCCCTGAGGCATGTAGCTGCCCTCTGTCCAGCCTGACAGCCCACACCCCATGCTCAGACTGACTGATGGCCTAATCGCTGATAGATGACCGACGCTTCCGGCCAAGCTGCTAGCCGAAACTCCGCTATTCACAGCCCCTGGAGTGCCAAGGGGGTGCTGCATTTGGTAAATTATCTTATTTCATTGCGTGTGCAAGAACATGAACTTCGGCCATGTTTATTGGTAAGACACCAAAAAGAGGCATGGATGAATGACATGGTAGCAAGTATCCAGTTGCTGGGACATAAATCGCAGCCTCATGTGTAAGATAGACAGCAGTGTCAGTCTTTGGGAGCAGTCAGGAAACCCAAAGCGTATAAAATAAACACAAGCGCAGAGCTTTGCTTGCCCTACTGACCTTCTCTTCTCCCCTTCATTTTCTTATCTTTGTGGGCCTTGATACTCAGAGCTGTGGACACTTCTACTCTGTCATTGAGTCACTGGCTGTTATTTTTGTTTGTTTTTGTTTCTTTTCCTTCTCCCTCAGGCTAAAGGAGTGCAAGACATCACTGGACACCGAGGCACAAACCCCAGACTCCTGCAAGTTGAACGAGATCCCGTCATCAGACCTGTTTGAAGTATTACCGGGCTCAGGAGCGACCATGCGAGCAGAGCAGCAGGGCCGGCTCCTGTCCTTAGGCGCCAGGGCCCTGCCAGTGTCAGAATACCTTTCAGTTAGCACTTGATTTACAGCCAAAAGAAACAGGTTAGTTGACTTGAAACAATAACCCAAAAGAAACCATTAACGGTGGAACGAAACACAGTTTGTGATCCTTGGGGCTGGTGCTTATGGAGCCTGTGGCCCAGAAGCTTATGTAGGTTGATCCAGAAGCTTGTGCATGGGAAGTTAAGTAGTACTGGGTCAATTTTACAATCAGACACCAATCACACCTCTGGTCTGTGCAGACTCTAGATGTTGATGACCTGGTGTGGAATGGGCTCTACCTTAGCATCCTAGAGCTAAGATCTGGTAACACTTTGTGACCTAACCCTAGTGGATTCTGGTTTCTGTCACACAGACCAAGTCTGGTGCATGTTTCCAAAGCACTAAAGCTATCAGTAAAATATCTCCCAGCCTCTGGTTCACTCAGGGGACCAGCAAATGTTCACCGGTATTTATACAGCTCTTTTGGACTATATCCACTGATTTATACAGTGGATTACCACAGTAATATAAAGGCTTCTGAATGTAAATATTCACGGGGTACACTTGCATTGCCTGAGGTATACGTATGTTGTTTTTTGACGTAAATAATCCGCCATTCATGGCTGCATGTTAGAAGGTTCCAGCATGGCTGGTGATGGCTGTACAGAACATCTCTCACAACTAGTAACACTGGCAGAATAAAATGCCACTGAATGATTTGTCCTGGCTTGCTGCAGAACACCTTATGCCAGTGCTAAATGTAACAGTCTGCAGCCACGGGGAAAGACAGACAGCATCCAATCAGTCCACTGAAGGCCAGATTCACTTCTGCGTCACATCACCGTCATTCACAATATATTTCATTTCCTGACCACTGAAGTAATTTTGCCAGGCTTCTTTTTTTAATAAATTTGAGTCCAAATGATCTGATCTGAGAATTATTAAGTGGTTGTTTTATTGGTTATTCTCCTACTGAAAGAAGTTTGGTTTTCCAGGGGTAAGATATCTTTTGGGGTTCTGTTTCAAAATGAGCCAATATCAAACCAGCCAGTTTCAACAGTGGTGTTACCGTATTTCTTTTCTTTCATCCAGATGTTCGTAGCAGAAAAATTATAATTTTTAAAAATTATAATTTATCCATCCATTCATCCATATCCCAACCAAATATCCCAACTAGGGCAGTGGGGAAGCCTGGACGGTATCCCAGGCAACATCCCGCATGAGGCAGAGGAACTCCCAGGATGGATGTCCAGTAAACAGTATCACTGAGGATCCGCTATTATGTGAATCCATTGAAAAGTGATCCAGTCACGTGTGGCTTAAATTACAGACATGTCATGAATATACACATGTTTTATGGTAATTATGCAAAGTGAGTGGATATATGAATGGCTATGACGATAGCCAATGAAGGTCACAGAGAAGATGGCGAACACAAAAGAGCCAGAATCAAGTTACCAAACAGATTCAAGACTGCAGTGAAAGTGAAGACATTGAAAACCACAGCAAACTTAGCACATGTATTAAAGAGTAGCTTGAACCAGATGGTGACGTAGTCTGAGATCATGAGTCCTGCATCTCATCTATCACGTACAACATCATTTCTAAGGGAGACTTAAATGAGCCGAGATTTTACGCAGCTGTAACTGTAAAATGTGAAAGTTCAACATTGCCCTGACTTGAAATATTAGCCTAGGAAACAAAGATGATGTTTGAACTGTAGCATTTAGTTATATTTTGGGTGGAATGACACCTCTCCTGGTGTATGATACTGATAAAATCCATTAATATAGTGGCAGATGTATCTGTCCATGAGCAGGATAATCTATTGTCCTGTCTAACATGGTTTGTAATTGCCCCATGGGTCGGAAAAGCTCAAGACACGTTTTTATTGTAGGGGTGGTCAGGCTCGGAGGCTGATTATGTCAATCATCAGCAGGAGAGGAGGGGCAAGGGCCCATTAATGTATTTCCCCTGGGGCAAGTCAGTGAGCGAGTTGAGTGCAAAAAATAGCTGTGAGTAGTGGTCTGGTGGGGGGCGGGAGGTGTTCTTTATGGGGCTGAGTCTGTCAGGACTCTGACATGCTAAGAGCGCTCGTATCCAGTGCACTCCTGAAAGAGACACCAGAGGTAATTTACTCTGAGCTTCTTGGTCTGAGCAACTAAGTAACTCTCACCTAGAAAACACCTTAAGTGTTTAGGCTGTAACGATGGCATTTGCTGTTAGGCCAGAAAGCACTTTCTGTTGCTGTAAAAGTGAATGGAAGGTCCTGCTTCTGTATGACTACAAACATGGTATTAATTATCTTGGTGTGTCATCATCCTATTTAATGTTGCCATTTCATTTTTCATGCTGGCATATATGAGTACCTATGTTGCATGTTGTTCAAGAAAAAATAATGAAGTATTCAAGATTTTTTTTTAATATACATTAGTAAATATTATATGATTATGTCTCTGATAAGTGGTCACCTCATTGTACATGTGTGTAAGGATGTGTCAGAGAACAATAATATTTCTCACTTTCTCAGTTTGGCCTCAACCTGATCTTATGAAGGAGTCTCACACACATGATAGCGCAATGTCACGTCCAGGTGGCTGTTTCTCCGTATTCCCCTTCGCTTCTTGGGCTCCTTGGTGACTTGACCCAATGAAGAGGGCCCTGACTGTCCACAGGTCCAGCACTGGGATGTATGAGGGATGTCTGTCCATGTATCAGCCTGAAGGCATCCTATCTCAAATTTATCTCATCCCATTCCAGCAGTTCCATCACATTTTGGACCAGTGAACATGATCGAAAAGAAGAAACTAGAGGAACAGCCCATAGCACCGTGTCGGTATATTTGCCACATGAAACCCTCTGGTTCCTGGTCCCCGGAAGGTTTATGATGTTGATTAAGGCGCCTGGTTTCCTATAAACTCTATCCAGCTGTAAATGGGAGGCTACAGTTGCCGATAGTAACTCAGAAGGTGTCAGTTTAGCAGTGGATGAGAATTAATCAGCATGGTAATGGTGCTGCTTCATGGACAGGGCTGGAGACCCGAGTCGGCTTGCTGAGCCTCTTCCTGTTCGAACTCCTGGTCAAAGTCAAATAAACAGAGTTTCCATCAGCATGGCCGCCCCGGGCTTTGCTGCGACGGGGCGCTTTGGGAACATTGACCTAACAAGCATCTCCCATGTCACTGCTTTGGCTGCTTCGGGTTTGTTTTCTCTGCGGTATCTGATAAAGTGTCCACTTTCTCCTCTGAAATCTGGGACAACACTCGATACCACAGCCCCCTGCCTCCCCCACTTCTCCCAAACACATGAACACGCACACGCACACACACGTTTGTATGCATATCTTTGTGGGGACCATCCATTCATTTCTATGGTCAAAACCATAATCCCAGCAATGGCAACCTTAACCCCTACCCAGCCCTAACCATAACCATAAGTAACCAAACAAAATATAGGTCTTTTGTCATTTTTAGATTTTTTTGATTGCAGTCACAGATTTTTACAAAACTGTGCTTACGCTTGTGGGGAACAAAAAAATGGTTCCCACAATGCCAAAATAACAGGTTTTTGTCACGTTGTGGGGACATTTAATCTATACATGACCCACACACACACAGCATCTTGCAGCTTTGACCCCCCCGGCTTCCTGTCTGACTGCAGTCTCTGACCCCAGCACAGTGCTCCCTCTGTGACCGCTAATGGTTTACTTTGTGTCAAACATGGTTTCGCCGTTTCTGCCCCGAGTCCTCGCTCATGTTTCCCGCTCCCTGTGCTCCCAGAGGCTGCCAGTGTCCCTGTTTATGTTTCAGCCTCGCTGCTTGTGGCAGCCCTCAGAAAAGGTGGTGTCCTGAGGGCGCCAGTGTTTACGACGCGGCGGGGATGTCAGACTCACCGGGGTCCTGCAGCTGCCACACTGGGCCTCTATTTACATTCCCATTGGCCAGCTGTCACAGGCTGACTCTTTGTTGTAGTCGCCCTGGTGGGGCGGGTTAGGGTCCTCTTTTTCTGGATCCGGATGACCGCCCCCCCCCCCAGCCGAGCTGATTAAACCTGACTAATAACACAGACACATGGAGCCCAAAACAAGGTTAAGCCTGCACTGCCTATCAGTCCTTCTTGGTTAATACGGCTCAGAATGACATTCGGAAAGATGTAAGAAATAGCAGTGAGTGTTTCACGTTGCTTTATGCCTCGGGAGTTACCATGGCGTGAATTTGACCTCAGTAATTGGAAAATTGAATGACAGCCACTACTGGAATGCAGCTAATGTTTTCATTCATTTATACAGTTAGGCAATGAAGTGGGAAGGATGTCTGTCATTGTTTCGTATTTCATACAATACGTTTGTGTTCTGTGTTTTAGTGGCATCATATCTAGGAAGTTCAGTCAAATGCCTTTTGCTGTGCAGAATAGGCTCCTGCCACCCTGGACAGGAAGAGCGGCTTGAAGATGGTTGGCTGGATGGATGGTTTTGTTTTTATTTCTATTGTCTGCTGTTATTAATGAATGACAACACTCAGACCCTAAAACATATAGAACATAGAAACATATTTCCAGCTCCTTAGTTAAACTATGAGAGCCAGGAGGATGAGTTAGAGTGTGTGTGTGTGTGTGTGTGAGAGAGAGAGAGAGAGAGAGAGAGAGAAATAGTGTGTGTATGTGTGTGTGTGAGAGAGAGAGATATAGTGTGTGTGTGTGAGAGAGAGAGAGAGAGAGAGAGAGAAATAGTGTGTGTATGTGTGTGTGAGAGAGAGAGAGAAATAGTGTGTGTGTGTGTGAGAGAGAGAGAGAAATAGTATGTGTGTGAGAGAGAGAAATAGTGTGTGTGTGTGTGAGAGAGAGAAATAGTGTGTGTGTGAGAGAGAGAGAGAGAAATAGTGTGTGTGTGTGAGAGAGAGAGAAATAGTGTGTGTGTGTGTGAGAGAGAAATAGTGTGTGTGTGAGAGAGAGAAATAGTGTGTGTGTGAGAGAGAGAGAGAAATAGTGTGTGTGTGAGAGAGAGAGAGAGAAATAATGTGTGTGTGTGTGTGTGAGAGAGAGAAATAGTGTGTGTGTGTGAGAGAGAGAGAGAAATAGTGTGTGTGTGTGAGAGAGAGAAATAGTGTGTGTGTAAGAGAAAGAAATAGTGTGTGTGTGTGTGTGTGGAGGGGGTATATATTTTCAAAAGGGGAAATGCCATTTTATAAAAATCTGAGACTACAATCAAAAATCTAAAAATGCTAAAAGTATTTTTGTTTGGTTACTTATGGTTAAGATTAGGGCTGGGTAGGGGTTAAGGTTGTCATTGCTGGGATTAGGGTTTTTCCCATACAAATGAATGGAGGTTCCCCACAAAGATGTGAATACAAGTGTGTGTGTGTGTGTGTGTGTGTATGTGTGGAGAGGATTGGTTCTTTGGATACTTTGCCAGTTGTATCTTGAAAGATAACAACTAAAAGAGTCATTGGGACAAAACCCATGTCTCACTGATCATAAACAGCACTAAAGCAAGTTTAACAAAAAGGTGACTGACATTCACTTAATGAAATGTCACCATTTTTGGACCAGAGTGAAATCATGCAAAACCGTATTGTTCTTGCAGCGTTGTTAACACAAATTCTCAAATCTCCAGTTAATGGGAACATCACTGTCCTTCATGTAATCCTGACTCGAGGCTGTTTTAGAGATCAAGATGTCCTGCTTTGTTCACTGAACTGAAATGTAATGAAGTAAATATAATTACATCTTAGTTATTCACCCCACCTTCCCCGAAAGAAGGGAACTCTTAGTATGGATACTGACGCTACATGAACTATGCATCTGTGATCTCAGGGTATGAATCTAAGGCTTTGGTTCGGATCAGATCACTTTCTGCTGAGAAAATCCTCTCTCACATATACACAGATACAGCTACATGCTGTGGCCGTCTGCATGCAGTGGTGTCTCGCGGGTGCAGTCACTGTATTCATGCACACTTGCAGACAGGTACAGTCCCAGTGCTGTGTCCTTCCAGATTTATTTTGAATTGGGTCCTTGCTCATGGAGCTGAAATGGGAATTTAGAGTGTTGCAGGAGGTACACTTGCTAAAGGACGGACTGTAGCTACACAGGGCTGCTTAAAACAACCCAATAAACCAATAAATCAGCAGAGGAGGAGGGGAAACTGGCAGCATGGACAGTATCAATCATAAATCTGAAAAATAATGGAATGATGTACATACATAAAATCACACACACACACACACACACACACACACACACACACACACACACACAAACTGTGCATATCTAGTGTAGAAAACTGCTACTTACAGTATTGTGCCAAAGTCTTGGGTTGTCAATTTTTCAAGGCTATTTACATGTGTAGTACATGTATATTTGCTCAGATAAACATTCAAAAATGCAAATAAACAGTTACAAAACTACAATGTTGTTCTCCAAAAAGTCACTAATATCTTGGATGGAACATCACTTTGGTCCACAAAGGGACACCTCAGTCATTCCATGCATTTATTAAACTTCACCATCAACTCACTTAATTAATTAAATTAAGTTAATTTGATGAGGTATTGATTAAATTTGTGCTAGTGGTCTAGTGAACAATTACATGGGTACCGATGTATTTGTTAATTACTGCAAATTATGGGCTGAATTTCCAGAGGTTTTGAAATGACTAAGCGAACACACATTGACAGACATAAAACCATAGTTTTACACCAACATGACAATAATTTAAACATGATGTTCTTTGGCAGCCTTAGACATAATATTTGCAAGTCATTTAGACTTTTGCACAGTACTTATAATTTACTATATTCTCGTTCATAATCTCACATGCCTTGTGGCACTTTGAAGTTTACAATGCGTCATTTCCATTGAAAGCATGTAAGGCTTTGCTTAGTAAAGTCATTATTATGTTCAGTTCAGTTTGATTGCAAAATTAATGATTCTAAGCGGTTTGGCTTCAGCAAGCAGATTTGCTTTGTGACATTCAACATTGTCCTGTATGATCTGCCAAAAGGCTGTATGACTGTTAATTTTCATTAGATGTTTGTTTCATTTGTAGAATAACTGTATTATGATACCTATGCTCAGTGGACCAACTTTTGGCTCCAGAACCGTTTCAAGGATTGATAATTTGTGCATTCAGAGAAGAATTTTCGCACACCACTGTGGTACTGAGCTGTGATTTTTGCACTTGTAACCTTCACGTTACGTTGTAATTCTCCTCGGACCTCTCACGTCAACAAACTGTTCTCAGCAGTGTTGGGGAAGCTACTTTTAAACAGTACCTTTTCAAGCTACAATCTACTTATGATTAGAAGTAGCTAAGCTACAGGCAAGCTACAGTTTTAATATAGTAGTTAGCTACACTATAAGCTACAGAAAAAAAGTAGCTAACGACATCAAAGATATTTCATTCAGTAATACTTAATGTCTGTGCTGTAGTATACTCTTAAAGCAAATTAATTAAAAAACATGAAACATGATGCTAAAAATTGAAATGAAAATTTCAATATTTTTAACTATGTAACATCAATCACAATAAGGCTTCAAAAAAGTTTCTGTATTTGGTGTAAACCAAGGTACTTCAGAATTGCTGTGTGACAATTAGAAGGGTTACAACAAAAAAACCTGTAGTATTTTTACAACAATGCAACGTTTTGCCATGTTACATCGCTATTTGTAAAAAAAAAAATAGTTACTGAAAAACCTACAGGGTTTTCAAAGTAGTTGCACTACTAATAAACTGCTGTTAAAATTAGTAGCGTTGTTAATTTTAGTTAGCTACTCCACAACACTGCTTTTCAGCCACAGAAATGCCACCCCATGGGTGTAATTTTCTTCATTATAGCATTCTTTGTAAACTCTAGACACCTATAGTTTATTAAAATCCCAGAACAGTCGCTGTTTCTTAACTGGAACAGCCAGATATAGCACTAAGACTCACACCACATTGACAGACGCCTTCGCAGCTTTAACGGTGAGTCGAACAGTAAGTGAGCCTCTTGCTGTATGTAGTGAGTTGCAGCCCCATGATTGGCTGGTTGCATGGGGAAGGCTGTTTGCTTTACCAAGCAGATGAATGTAATGAACCGGCCATTGAATATATAAGCCATTAATTAAGAAATTGATCAATTTAAAAATCAATGTACATGTTTTGTTAAACTAAATTTTTGAAAATGTAGAGGAAAAGGTCATTTTAAGCAAAGCCAACTAAAACTAGCTCAATTTTTCATGGAAGTTGGGAAAACCTGGTTGATAATCGGTATTTACACATGACAAGTAAAATTGGTTGTTAATGCAGATAAATATGTTCTGGTATTTTAATAACAGCTGAGGCTGTTCTATGCTGTCAAGGAAGCACAATTCAAACGCACAGTGAAAACATTGTTTAAAGATTACCATGTCACGCAGTCTTCCAACAGAGGCTAATCCTGTCATTGTTCTTTGATTGTGGTCCTCCTGAAGAATGACTCGCAGTATTTATAGTGGAAACACTGGCTGTTAAACCACTTCAGAGGTGAAACATCACTGCTTCATTGTTCTGCCGATATTGTCCCTATTGCCTTAGACTTTACGATGTTAAGTTCAGTAATGCTGCAGATTTTGCTTAGTCTTAAAATGTGTATGAGCTCAGTTTTGTTGTGGTTTATATCTATCCCATGAGACAGTGAGAAAACATTAAAAAGAGAAAACTTGCCCAGGACTTGCTTGTACCTGGTCGTCTTTGCAAATATACATAATATCTGTTGGGTCTGTTGATTCGGGTTTCTCTTCAGCAGTTTAGTACTTAGGCACGATGACTAAGTTAGCCTGGATCAGTACATCAGACTCAGAAGTAACTGTAACTGAAGATGTGATCAAATCCCAGGTGGTCCAGCATATCCATGCATCGATTAACCCCTTGCCAATTTCTTAATGACTAATAGGAGAGGTTTTTGGGGTCTGAGATCAAAGACAGACTCCTCCTTCCCAGAATTCCACTCTCTCTGTTATCTCTTTAATGGCAGACATAACGATGGCTACCCAGGGCAACAAGTAAATAATTCCTAGGCTGTACTATTTTTGTTTGTGTGTTCATGCTCCTCTCTCTCTCCTGTCTTGTCTGTCCTCAGGCTCCCTCAAAACAGCCACTAATCCTATTATTCAGCAGCCCCCCCCCAGTCTGCAAGGGAGTGCCTGAGTTCAGGTTCATCTCCTAATGCTCCCCACAAGTGTGAAAGGACTGATTACATACATAAAGAATAGTGAGCCTTTACCTGGATGCTCCTGTAATGTTAATAATAGCTTGTGCAAACATTCAGTGTTTAAAGGAGGCAATGCATTTACAGGGCAATCTGAATGAATGAACCGGCACTTTTTCCACATCTTTCCCATTATTTACTGAAAGCCAGCATTAAAATGCAACGAGAACGACGTGGATTTCAACACAGTTCCAAAGCCGCTCATAAACACTTTGCTCAGAGTCACTGCCACGCCTGCAAGGAATAAACATGGTTTGCGCCGCTGCGGTCAATGGGCATGGGAAGGACCTACATGAGATGCAGATGTGTCTGTAGGGGTGTTGAGGCAGCCTGGCTGATTGCCAGAAGGTCGAAAGAAGAATGGCATTAGCAGAATAGCAGGGAGGCCAGGCCCCTGCACTTGAATGGCTGTGACTTTACTGCCGTTTCCCAGCCTGCAATGCCTAACTAGGCCTGACATGTCATGTCGGTGCGTGCTGTGATTTTCTTTGGGCTATTTGATGACTGCTGTCACCAGCTGTCAACAGCATTGTGACTTGGCACGGTGCTTCGATACATCTATTACCTTTAATGTTCCTAATTTGTGCTTAATTTCTGTCAAGTGAAAGGTTGTGTGCTGCCAACAGTGAGGCCCTAAACCATTTCTATGCAAATAATGCATGACTTGACCAATTTGCCAGTGGTATAATCTATCCCCCCCAAACTGCCACTGTCACTGAATGCAACAGTCCTGCAATTTCAGTAGTATTGCCTGCACGGTAAATGAATTTCTGTTAGGAAGTAACTGATGGTAGACGGGACTATTGTAATCGCAGAAGAGGCTGTTATATACCATATCTAGGAACTATGGGAAGATTCTGTATTTGGTGTACAACACCAGCATCTGGAATATATAAGGAGAACCAGCGCACCAAAGAAAACGTTGATACCAGACCTGGGGTGTGAACTCTGGAATAAAACGAGGCTAACAAAAATCTGGAGGTTAAATTAAGAAGCATTAATGTTTTTGGAGTGAAGGAATATAAGAACAAAAAACATGGCAGAAAGAGAAGCAACTTTAGAAAAAAGAGACGACACAAGAACAGGTGTTATGGCGACAGATCCAGTACCTGCGCCATTCCGAAAACTGTTCGAGGAAAAAAATGGACGCGTGCAAAGCCGAAAAATGCAACAAAACTTCTTTATCTATAAACGTAAATAAATCCAGTTGACAATATCTTCTTAAACCAAAAAAAAAAACAACAAAAGGATTCACAGGCTATATTAGCATGGTCAAGAAAAGGTCATATCAAAATTATCAATATAGGGGTCTTTATTTAATGAATAATAATCTTCTTCTTGTCCAGTCAGCAGAGCCATTTGCATACTGTAGAAGGACATTATATGGGCTGGTGAGAGGCTCAGCAGGTTCGGATACTCCGCCTGTGATCCAAAGGTTGCTGGTTCAGTTCCTGGGGTCAGCAAAATGATTTCATCACTGGGTCCTTGAGCGTGATCCTTAATTACTCGAGGAACCCAGCTTTCTCTAAAATATATCTGCTATGTATGCAGATTATACACATTGATCCCAGGCCTTATACTATAGATGCTGTAAGGGACAAACATCTCTCAGAGGGTCAGAGGGGGATGGACACCCCTGCTTATTTAGGCCCAGTCCCGGCTCTGCAGGGTGCAAGTAAATCTTCATTCTTCCAGTATGTCTGCATACTTAGTCAGCCGTAAACAGAGCTGTCCAATTGGGAGAGTCAGCTTAGTCATGTTGGCTGGGAACCTATTAGGAGTGGTTTGGCTGCTCAGACCAGTAGTTGGCTTGTTGTGGTCTGCAATGATCCACTTGATACAGCAGGTTGAACTGCACTGGTGAGCAGGTAAGAGTTGAGTCTCATAGCCAGAAGGTACATGGTTCAAAATGATGGATTGCTTCAGTAGAATTATTCTGGTGCACAAACGAGTAAAAAGTAACTGATAAAATGCAGGACAATATCAGTTTTACAAGAGAGAATCAGGTTAGCCTGAACAAATCACTCTCACATTCCCCGACGTGTCTACCATCGTCTGAAACAGAATCTCTGATCCCCGCATAACTTCAGCATTTTTTAGCTACTCTAATCTGCTGGTGCCACCCGCTATTGGCAGCAGAAACGAAACTTTGCGAGTGATGGAGACAGGGACCCACCCTGTTTCAGGCATCCTGCGTCGGGGCTTGCTGAACGCCCTGAAGTGGCCTGGGGGGGGGGGCGGGCAGATAACCTCCAAGCGCCTTCTTTCATGTGTCTGGTCCTCTCTCAGCACCCCCCATCCCCTTCTCCAATGTCTTACCCATCAGTCCAGACACGCCTGCCAGGGATGTCCTCAGTTGTGCAACAGTTCATTTGCAAAGCTTATCTTCACAACCTATGAGTCACTTCCAGTACTCAAACACTCTGCCCAACACAAAAGCTGACTATTCAGATCCCGATGATCTTACCGTATAATTATATGACTCCATAATCTGCTGTCAATTAAAGTACAGCTTTAACCTGGAAGGTATTTTAGGAAGTCGACAGTTGTCCGTGTCAATAATGCAAACAGATCGCTCGAATTTGACTTGCTTGGGACTGATGAAGCTTGTCTGTGCAGAAATGACTGACTTCATTCCTGCCGTTTGATGTTGCTTTCTGAAACACGCAACCCATACACCCCCTCGACTGATGTGACTGGCGTTTCCTGCTGTATGACAAGCACTGTGTGGTTGTCCTCACAAACACCACGCCTCACATTTGTTTCAAGATGCAACCCATTAATTTATGAAATATGACTAGCTAAAAAAAAAAATTAAGCAAATAACGTAAATGTATTATCTTGAGGTATCAGAAAGGTTGAGGATTTTTTATTATTATACATTTACATTTCTTTTATTTATCTGGCACTTTTGTCCAAAGACATGTACAAGAGAAGCAGATAATACATCACATCTTGTGGATTGCTCTGTGCAATACATTTGTTCCATTATAGAACTGTTAGCCTTTTTTCAGTGTTTGACGCTGGTTTTACCTCTCAAGTACGTTTTCTTTGTCCCTGGCCCTTTATAACGCAATAGTTCTCACCCTGAGCGTCTGAGCAGTTTTTCTTGCTTTGAGTCCCCACTGCTGCTGGGGGCATTTTGGAATTGGTGGCGTAGGACTTGACGAGAATGCCTTCCTTTGTGGTGTGTCTCCATGCCCTGGTTGGGCTGGCTGTTCCTGATTGGTCAGCTTACATTTACCTTCTGCAGAGGCCACTGCCATCATTGACCCACCCTACTTCCTGTTCTCATAGTGACTGTGCATAGTGTACAGCATCACATACCAGTGTTGCCTCTTAAACCACCTTAGCTGCAGCAAGTTAAAGTGAGACGCACTAAGAAGAAAGTCGGGTAACTTCTAAAAGGTCACTGATTGTACCCATGATGCTGTGGGGCAGCTTGACTTCGGGCGCCTTTTTAGTTTGCTGTTTATATTTATCTTGAGAAAACCCTCTTAGAGCAGTAATGGGAAATCCCTTCTGTCTGCAAAGTGGTTAATATGCATTTGTAGCTCCTGATGCACACAAAGCACATTAGGCCAATTAATCACAAAGAAATGTATCTGGTGTTTGAGTTGTGGCCTGTACTTCCCATTGCTTTTGCGCCGTGGCCCTCAAAGAGCAGACGCTCTTGCCAGTAAGAGTCTCTAATGGACCGGAATGGCTCCTCATTAGCATCCTCTGTTTTCACAGCTCCATTAAAGCAGAAATGCACCTCATATTTAAAATGCTTTTACAGAGTATCATATAGTCATTGATTTTATGGCTTCCAGCATTTAGCAAAGTCCAGGGCTTTCTGAAGATTCCTTTTCCGCCTGGTCCGGTTCTGGATGCATACTGGAGTGGAACAATCCCTGCCTGAGAACTTGTTAGCATGTTCCGGACTCACAGACCTGAGGTGGCTCTTGTTCCCCTGTAAAAATTGTGACTCATCACTCTTGAGAGAAGCTGACCTGGTTATCGTTTTGAAAAACGCTCGTGTTCTGTGATGACGAGAGGCAGTGGTTAACCTGTGATAAATATGTTTAAAAATGGCTGCCGTAAACATACGGCTTTAAATAATGTCCGGACCACTTTGCGTGAGGAAGTCAGATAAAGTGGTCTGAATGTCGAATGGTTTCTGTCATTCTCCGGGAACAGGGTACTCTTCTCTTTGGAGAAGCAATTTTAACTTTTCACAACATACAACTTGTTCTTTACTCGTGAAGTCAAGAAGACTTTGATAGCACTCTGCAGTGGATGGTTTGGTGTATAAACTGAAAACCAAACGGTTATTCTAACATGAAGCCGACAATGAGGAATTTTTAAGACTTTTTTCCTAGTAGCTTTTTGGATTGGGGATATAGGACATCCACTGTCTCCTTTACATATCAGTAGACATATTAACGCCTCCTAATAAAATATAAATGAGACCTGAGGACCAGGAGTTTCATGCCAGGAAGATGCTGAATAAGGTGGTAAATGGTCACAACAGAACATTCATGAGATCAGTCAGGTTACATAAAGTTTGCGATTCTCTGAAGTTAATATTTAACTGAGATAAATAGCTATGGACTCGCCCAGCGGTCCCAAATATTAATGATTATACGATTAAAACAATGCTGAGACTGATTGGGATAAAATAAAGGAGAGCATAGATTAAACATAATTAAGGTAGAATGGACTAATTTTATAATGTACATTTGATTTTAATTCAATTATATGTGGTGTGTGAGTGATAGGAATTGGGCCAATGTTGCATTGCATTTGTCCTAATTGTAAAACAGCTCTTAAGAGAGCATCTGTTTCCATTGGGGGGGAGGAATCTGCCCTGGAGCGGAGGCACGGCCGGGGGGGTCTGTCTCACCTGTGTGAGTGTGTATCCATATGTGTGAACGTGCGATACTGAGAGAAAGAGGCCTGTCTGTTTTTGCTGTCTCAGTGGCTGCAGAAAGTGTCTCTTCCTTGGGGGATTTGGGGTTGGTGGGTGAACAGATGCAGATGTTCCCTAAAGCAGCTTCTCCAAGTGCTTCTGGGAGTGGCTTATCTTTACAATCAATATTATTATTTGCCTTGAAAATGTTTTGACCTGGGCTGAGTGCTGGCTTAGAGGAGACGGGTAGCCTGCAGGCAAGGATGACTGTGTGTGATTGTTTAGCGAATCTCCCTCCCTCCCAGCAGGGGCCGCTGGAGAGCCAGCGAGGTCTTTCGGGACTGTGTCTCTGCATCGGATTCCTGTCTGCTGGCTGGCCACGCTCCTGGAATGCTGAAAGTTCTGCTGGAAGGGAGCCGGAGATTCAGGTAAGAACAAATTAGGCACGGGTAGAACAGAAAAGAAAAAGAATCACATTTCTCACCTTTAGTGAAGGGGAAAGACAAGAGTGTTGGCAAGGGAGGGACACAGGAATTGTATTCTGTGAGGTTTGACGGACAGAGCTGATGGGCACACAGAGAGAGCAGAGACAGCAGCGATGCGGCTTGGAAACCCGGGTTCGACAGCCTGAGTCATCCAATGAAATCAAAGCAGTCTCAGTCCCTCCAGGAAACTGCAACGTGTGTGACGCATGGAGGGAGGCAGCCCTGAACACTCCATGGATGTCCTGAAAACATCCAGGGTATCAGTGTAATCAGTGGGAGAATTAAATCAAATTTCATTGAGCTCACAGTGAAAGGAGTGGATTGTCTCACAGTATAAAGGAAGCGATTCTTTCGAACATGTCGATCTGTTCCTACATCCCCCCAAAACACATCATCCTGTACAGATTTGTGTCCAGATCCAGCCTGGTGCCTGGAGAGTGGGCTGCTTTCCAGGTTTGAGCCTCACAGAAGAGCGCCTCTTCTGGGCTTTTGGGTGTCTGGTGTATTTAAGGGCAGTATTTTCCAATCCGCTCCTCAGGGACCCACAGCTGGTCCACGTTTTTGCTCCCTGTCAGAGAGTTCACATATTTTCTCCCTACTGGAAGCTTGGAAGGAGCAAATTAAACATGGACCAACAGATGTCCCTGAGGACTGTATTTGGAAACACTGATTTAGGGGTATCTGCAATCATTACTGCAACCCACACTGACCTAATGCCCCCCCAGCCCTGACATCCACCCACCTGCACTTCCATGCCCACTGACCCCCTCCCATTCTACTCCAACCCACCCCC
>JAODKF010000022.1:8680024-8698825 GCA_026779585.1 Mormyrus proboscirostris | reverse complement strand
ACTAAGATATGCTGGATTTAATTTAATAGTTTAATACGATGGATGCAAACAAGTTTATATATATATATATATATATATATATAAAATATTAAATATTATATATATATTTGTATATGAAATGTATATATATGGTATAAAAAAATAAAAAATTACTTCATATTTATATATTTCATATATATATACTGTGTGTGTGTGTGTTCACATCCAGTGTATCAAACTGTTAAACTGGTTCACATCTAGCATATCAAACTGTTAAACTGATTTTACATCTAGTATATCTTAATTTTTATCCTAAATTTAATGAATTATAAGGAGTAATAAACCAGGAATGTCAGTGATTCCTCAGGTGTCGTGTTTCACCTGTATGTCTTACATGTAGCGATCCCCAAAAACTGTCTCATTCTCTCAGCGCCAGTTTTGTGCGAGTCTTAGGTCCCATGGGGAGAACAGAATTGACCAGCATTGTGTTTTAACAGAGCCCTAAGGGTATCCTGTGCTGTCCCCCCAGCCTTTGAACACTGCTGTAGAACACGCTTCAGAGGGGCTTTCACCTTGAAATGATAAAAATGTGAATTACTGGTTTGTTTATCATGCTCTTAAAACCTAAAGTGCATTATTAAATGGGGTGCATTGAAGGAGCATTGTTAAAAGTGTCTAAAACCCTTGTAAATCCTGCTAATTTATGTCATTGTTCTTCAGGAGCTTCACCCAGCCCTTCTGGTTTCAATTTGCCGCCACGATCCACTGCTGCCTTGGTGCTCGCCGTGTCTTATAGCTGTGGTTCACACCCCCCTGGGCGATCGCGTCCTGCCTCAAAACCCCTCTACAAGGCGCCAGATGCCCCCCCACCCTACCCCAGTTCTCCCAGTTAAGGTTGGTCCCAGGAGGAGACTGGGTTCTGAAGCTGATGATTGTAAAAATTGCCATGGGTTGCAGCAGAATCTTCTTCCATCCCCATTAAAGGCTACACCTCCAGAGCAGTGATGACACGTAGCGCAACTGTAGGGGGGCGAGAATCTGATGTGTTTCTCCAGCATCCAGCTCCCCCTCACACACCCAAGGTAACGTTGATCACCACATTTCAATAAGACAAATAGCCTCATAGAAGCTATCTAAATCCTAAGTAAGTCTGAAATCACATAAAAACAACCGATTCCACGAGCACTCAGCTCATATAGCGCTGTGTTGTTTTTCCCTGATTTTCTTTGTTTGGAGGGACTTAGGGAGACCTGCTGCCGGAAAGTGACGCCGGCTGTCTGTCAAGCTTTCTGACTGTGTGCAATAGGGTCGCGTTGACCGTTATCTCACCTGTTATCAAAGACTGATGTGACCATTTACCCTCCCACATCTATGCAAAGACTGGAATGGCTTCCTGACCGAAGGCCTCTTTTCTTGGTGGCCCATACCCGTCTCTTCATCACGGTCCACCCCCCCCTCCCCCCATGACTGTAACCATGCTGGTCCCACAGTGCACATCAGCATTCTGACCATAACCCCTTATCCTACACCCCCAGGGAGTTCTGTTACTCCACTCTAAAAACCAGTCCGCTCCCACCCCCCGCCCCCAAAACCATGACCCAGTGTTCCGATTTCTTTGTGCACTATACATACCATTTACTCCCCCTCCTCTATCAATATTGGGCCAAAGTTAAGTGATGAGCCAATTCATTCACTCATCCTTTCATTGAGCAGTTAATATTTACTAATATAAAGCAGACCTCTATGTCATCTCTCCCCCAAACCACACACCCAGACCTCGTGTCCCTTCCCCAAAGCCGACACCCGTTTTCTTTCACAGCCTACTTCCCTTTTGCTGAAAATGTCTGTCTTTCGTTTCTGTTCCTCTCTGCCGTCTGTTAAAGCTATACCAGTGTAAAAGTCCCCTTTCTGTCCGCTGACTGTCCCCTTCTCACATGGGCCTCTTTGATGCCACAACCAAAGCAAGTCACACACTTTGTTTATCCTTTGTTGGATTCACAGATATGACCAACCCTAATTATTATCCTGAATATGATATAAGCACTTAGGGTGATTGTCTATAGGTGTGCTCCCTTCCCCCTTCTGTGTTAATGTTGCTACTGCCCTTACTCATAGTCAGATAAAAACATGCTCCTCTGGACCTCTCGTTCATTTCTGCTGGATTTACCTGCCACCATGTAAATCTCCAGCGGACGGGTCTCCCACACATCCCGACCGCCTCCCCTCTTACCGCGCCGCTACCTAGGCTACTAATCTTGAGATTAGTCGCACTCGGAGTGAGAGAGCCCGCTGTCGCTGCATTTACAAAACACAAAGATGTATGGTGAGCTGCTCTACGTCTCCTGCCGTCACTTTTTGGGGCAGGCGCCAGAAAATAAACGCCCTTTCCACAGTATTTTTTCGGTATTTTCACTTGCCAAAACGCACACAGTATAAACAAGATGTTACCAAAAAATGCTTATTACAAAGCGAAGTGCGTTTGGGTAGAAGATCACTTGTATGCAGTTCTTGTGGGAAAACAGTAAATAGTGTGGATCTTGATGTCAGGTTCTTAAAAAGGCAGCCTCCTTTGTGCCAAATGCTCTTCTCTGGCTGTCTCAAGGAACGTTTTAGCGGCGATCCTCTTATATTTGGCTAGCAGACAATATATAAGCTATTTAAGCTGCCAGTCCAGCCTTTACCAAACCGAGATACGTCTCTTTTCAATGTCCCGGGACCTTAAAAATAGCATGACAGCGGCTAGCGTACAGCAAATAACAAGGCTGGCGGGTTGCCCCTTGTGCTGGCTTTATACACTTATAGCTTTGGGATCAGAGTGGTCTACCAGATAAGTGCAGCAAAAATGCACCGAACTACAGAAACTTACAACTTTTAGTACATATGAAACAGGTGAAAAGCAAAGGTGTTTTCAGGAAATATACATCGCCCCCGTGACAGTATTTTTCCTTTGCTTGCCCGAATTGACTGTATGATTGTATAATTTACAATTTACGGTGGATGACATTAGATCAATCCTAGATAAAAGCCGACAGCGAAACCACAACTGTAGTCTAGAGTCTTTGACTTGTGTAAATAAGGTAATACCTCCGGGAAGACTGTTCACAGTCATGAAGATTCATTCGTTATGTGACAGTCCACTTACTTGATGCAGTACTTGATGATACTGCATTTTACTTAAAATTGTATCAGTTTAAATTTCTTTGCTGATGCCTATTTGGCCGAAACTTAACGCCACATTTTTGTTAAAAGTGAGCAATTGCTGATGCAGATTGTCAATTTTAAATTTGATTCTTTGAGAATAAAAGTATGTCCTTAAGTTCGATATTAATTAGGCAGCAAGCATACGAATTGCCGATACATTGCTTTGTTATTTATGAGGAAATTAATTAAATCATGTCGGGTAATACTGACATTTAGCTTCCTTTAGTGTTCACATGATGTCTATTCTGCAGTTGCATTATTTTTCTTAATTGGTATTTTATTTGAAATGCTTTATTGAGGACATTCTGTAAGATAATTGGTTCTTAGGGGCAGATTGTATAGTATCGAATAAAACGGCGAACAGTGAGTTCAGCTTGTAGGTTACATGAGCCATCGAGCCAAAAGTTTTATTAACCAAATATCGCAGTGGAATGCTTCGGGCACGCAGAAAAACAGCGAAAAATATGCATTAATTTTTTTTTTTAAATTACATATATAAAATATACGCGGCACACTATCAGAAAGTATAGGAAAATTACACACCACTTTAAGTGCTGTCAAAGTTACAAAATAAAAAGACAATATGGAACTATTGAACATCTTAAACGAATTTTGTTATCAATACATTTGATTTAAATTAATCGGACAGGCGGATATAGAAAATGGATTGATAATAATTACGTTGTGCATTTTGCCTCTTCCCAGTAATTGTTTATTATTATTATTATTATTATTATTATTATTATTTTGCGTATTTCTTCTGATCATTAATTTTATCAAGTTATCTGTTTATGTGCTTATATTAATTCGAACTTTTTCAAATATTGACGTATTTTATTTAGGTGATTAATTAAAAGATTCAGATTAAAACGCACATATATACAAGCCGATAAGAGTTACACCGTGCATTTATTTAAGAATATATTTTATTTAACTGGCTATACTTATTCATTCGATTAGCATAAAAGATTAAGATTTACTATGAAGATTTTTTATTCATCAGTACTGTCGATTATACGCATGGCACCAGGATGGTCTGTAGTATAAGTTAAATGAGTTAATGACGTTTCAACCTGTAGGGGCTTTGGGCATAGCCTCGGGCTGACCTTGTTGCTTACTTGCTCTAATGGTCTGAATTTTCTTGGTCCTTTATCACCTGCGTAATTCCACCACAACGGCACCGGCTCCAGTCCTCAATCCTCTTAATCCCAAAGCGCGAGGATAAACTGCAGTTTGTGAAACTTACGTGTTACTTTGTATTACCATGAAGATACATGACACCGGATGTACATATCTGAAAATGCGTTTCTTTACGATATAAATGAATTATACTGTAGTGGTACCGTCTATAAACTTGTGTTTTATTTGCTTCCTGGATTTAAAATGATGCAAAATTAAGAAACAACACCACTTAAATGTGTTTTCCCTTGAATAAACTAGATTTTAAAGTGTGATTTGTATCATTGTAACAAAGGCTTCAGACTTTTCGAAGTGTTACTCCGCTGTTATGGCCCATTTCACAGTAAAGAAAAGTATCATGACTTATGGTTTATCATTAGTTTACCAGCTTCACGATAAAGGATCTCATGTTGTTTTTTTCTCCCTTGCACAAGCAGTTGTTTGTTCCCGACTTTAAGTTTCTCATTTTAATGCTTTGCACTGTAAACAATTTTTAAAATGCATATTTTACAAATTTACATTGTATGTTCTTGAAATGGAACATAGGAAATGTAGGTGTTCATGTCTTCGCGCATCGCAAGAGCGATCTGGTGGGGATTACCGCTGTCTGTTTTCATTCGGCCGCGTGGGGCAGCTCGCGCTGCCGATGCACTGGAGATTAGAGGATCACCTCTTGTTTGTTTTTGTTCTGGCCATAAGTTTAGGCACACCCAGCTGGAACAGCCGATAAAGAGATACAGGTAGAGATACACGTAAGAAATATGATAATTGCTCAGTTTATAGAAATCACAAATGCTTTATTTCCAGACCGTTGACAATTACAGCTCCAGAAGTCTACAAAATCAGTAAAAGTAATGAAAGAGTACTTTGGATGGTCTCAATATTTTCATCGCATGTATTGATTGAAATCCGTTGCAATCGCTGTAATAGCAAAGCAACACGTACTATAGCAGTCTTTGGCTATAGCTATGTTCAAAAATGTAAATATGTGTATTTTGGGAAGGCGGCTAGTTACTATCTAATACAAGATTTAAAAATCATAGCTATATTATTAGTATTATTATTATTGTCATCATCATCCTCGCCGTCGTCGCAATGTCATAGCCTAATAATATAGATTGTTCACTTAATGCCGTACATAATTTGTCAAAAATTATCAATTAAATATGCCCTTTTAATCGAAATTATATAAACTAAATTATATATTTTTGATTTGCTGATTTGCATTTTACTTACGCAAATGTTTTAAAAATATATTGGTCGGAAGAGATAATGGTATCATTAACTTTTAAAGTTAATGTTTTGCAGGTTTTTGTAGATGACTGAATAAAAACCTGAAGTTATGCATAGTTAATACCGATAATTCATCTACCATCTTTACCGTGTCTGTGTTAGCTTCACATCTGAATTTCGGTACCTATGCATATAGGGCATACTTTTACCTGCTCTTCAAACAGTATAATAATAATAATAATAATAATAATAATAATAATAATACCCCACCTCGTGCCCGTAGCTTCCGGAATAGGCTTCGGACCCCCTTCGACACAAAAGGACAAGCGGTTTGGAAAATGGATGGATAATAATAGCAATCTATTTGCAATACTATTTTATTTACATTTGTAAGTCACAGAAAATATTAATGACATTATAAACTAAACTTAAAGAGCAATCTAAATTAAGGTTCAAAATAAATTTTATGTATACGCGTAGGTTCCCTCAAAATGCAATTTGGAGTTGCATTTCTTAGCTATAGCTGTAACTTTTACTAAGAAGTCCTCTAAACGTACAATATACATATGCGTACATTCATCGTTTCGATGAAAACTGGCCCCGCTAATTTCATATGCACACTACGTTAATATATGGTGCCCTTTGATAGCCGCACACTTGTAACCTTTAACATATATGAAATGCTTGTTGCACGATTGACAATTTGCCACCCATACTCTTAATTTACTTCAGGTGTTTTTTTCGAAATAAAATATGCTTACGTGTGTTCAAATACCAACATAACAATCACCTACTGACGACACAGACACTGACTGAAATATTAAATTTTGTTCCTTTAATGACTGATACACGTTTTTCTATAATTATATATCGTTATATTAACAGTAGGCCTATACGTATTGCTTATATTCGCTTTAGATATTGAAATTTAGCTTAAATCTCCAAGTGAGTATGTTTGCACAGATGAGTACTGAAAATTTTCCCTGCAAGATACCCAACTATTTATTAGTTGTCTAGCATCACCTAAAATCAAAATTACTGTAGGGCGTTGTAATTATTCTGGCAATGAACGTGAACCTTCGTGTTCAGTGTCCATTAATGCGTTGGAACTTGTCCGAGTTTTGTAAAATTACTCCGTTATTCGCTGCAATCAAACCCATCCTCAGGAGCAAATCTTTTGAGGCCTGAAAAGCCAGTTCAGGCTGACCTGGGTACTCCGTGTCCGGAGGCGATTCACAAGCCGGATTCTGATCGTATTGAAAATAAACGGAGGATACTCCAGGGTGGGTTTACCAGCTGGGCCCCTCGGTCCACTTCGGTGCCGCGTCCTGTGAATGAGAGAATCGGGTTGTAGCGGCTTCATTCAGCGTATCGTTTGCAGGTGATGCCAAGCACAGATAAGGAGCCGCCGATCCTTGTCGTCTGTCTAGACTTGTGACTTAACGAGCGAAACTGGAGTGATCACATCACAAATCCCCTGAAGACGCTAATTCGGAGTCCCGGAGCTCCGCCAGTGAAGCCACCCACTCTCCCAGAAATAAACCCATGTCAATCCAGAAACCGCCATCGCTATGTCAAAAGCGGCCAGTGCATAAGGGGCCACGTCTGTATATTTAAGAGAAGTTCAAGTGACGTTCATTGACAGTATTATGGATAGATATCACTTGCATATAAATAGGCATATATTTTAAAACCCACTTTTGCTTTTTGCATAGGCCTAATTTTGACCTGAAAGTTTATTGTGGATAGATTTTAAGAAATACTCCTTGCACATTATAAAAAAAATATAACGAACTAAAATATCAGAAAGGTAATGAATTTATGGAGGACTTGCATAGCCTATGCCTATAGGATATTGTCGTCAACAAAATAGAACACCTATATAGAGCTTGCAATTAATTCTGTGGAATTAAGTAAAGAGGATTAAAACCACGATTTGACCCATAGTTACTCATGCTTTTGCTAAAGTAAACTTCCGGTGGTTATTACCACTTGTACACACCTATTCATTAACTATACACGTGCTGTTACTTCACTACACTGCCTGAATTATGGGTAAAATAATTAATATGGCCAACTACAAAGCGAACAAAACAATATAGAATGCAGTAATATATTGCAATTTTTCACGAAACTTTTAATATTTAAATCATATATTTAATAATTTTACTCAGTGAATTTTGAATATATCAATTGCAGACTTTGAAATGACTTTATAATAGGCCAAAACGTACTAGACTTGATTGACTAGTGGCGTTCTACCTTAAACGTAATTAAGTAAATCTGCAAATTATGGAGATAATGGGAACGTTAAAATCTACGTGATACTTAAGTTTCATACCAAAACGACCATATGAGAAATTAATTATGCGTTATGCTTATACTTTGATTCGAGAGAATTTGGAATTGTGCCAAACTGTGGGAAACTTGGGGAATTTGGTCACAAATAAATAAATACATGAAACAAATATCCACTTCTTCAATACAAACCAGTTCTAACAAACGATCGTGTCAGTACAAGAGGCTTTATCATGCAAACGTTCTTTTGACATAAAACACAGCCAGAATTTTGTTGTTTTATTGTGTTCAATGATTAATCTGTAGGAAGATTAATAGCATTTTCTACCAATAAATAACAATAACTTACTTCTCTTTGAGCAGCTCAAACAATCTGTCCTCCATTTCTTAAGATAAAATATTTTACAATCAGAGTAGCTTTTTATTGTCTTCGGATATCATGCGCAGAGAGACAAGCACAAGGGGCTTTGGACTTCAATGAAATCAAAGTGATGAAATAAAAAAAGATCATGTTGAGCAAACAAGACAATGATGACCATGATTTTTTTTAAGTTCATAGATTCAGTAAAGAAGAGTCAGTGGCTCGTAGTCAATAGCTGTTGATTGATTTGTAAATCCTCAAAGATTTATCTGTCCCTCCTTCTGGATAATGTTGATGCAGTAATATATTTGGGCACATTTTCCAGACATCCCATATCCTTGGAAGACAAACAAATCGGTGTGTTAAGCATTGCTCTGTTTTCTGTAACTCCGTATCGTCCTGCCAGTCCATTATTTGGAACGTGCCTTGCTTCCCCCCTTATGATGCGCTGTTGATTTCTCATGCAGATAGCGGGAACATGCTAAGATGGTCGGGGCTGGATGCTGGTTGCCCGTTTCACGTCTCCACTGGGCTGGGTACCATACTGTTTGGCGTATCTGGTAGCTGCGAAGACAGAGATGTAACGTCGCTGCCCGACGAGTTGACCAAGGAACCCGCTTCTGAGAAAGAGACCTACACGAGGAGGAAAGGGTTTAACACATAAAAAAAGCATCAAATCATAAGAAAAATGTACACATATTACCATATATATGGGACATTTTTGTACAGGGCTGAGTTTTGAACAGATTCCAGACTTCTTTAGAAACTTCCCCATAAGGACACTTACTGTCCACATGCACTTAGGTACCTGTCAGTAATGGGGGAGTAGGGCCTGCCGCCTTACCCCCCTCCCCTTGGCCCCCACACACAAATGCATGTAATGTAACACTCTGTGAATACCAGTGGTAGGGGCACGTTGACCCATTACCCGCTAAATATGGGCCAGTGACAGCATCCATTCACCAATTTATAGCAACAAACTGTTTGGTGTTTGGTTTGATGAAAATGTTTGGTTTCAACATTTCATGAGACCAAATCAGCCCTGAACCCCCCACAAAAACACACATGGTACTCCAACAATATTGGTAGGGAGGTGTCACTACCATCCACACCCAAATCTATGCCCTTGCCTTACAGTAAATAAAGCTTAGATCAAACAGCACATTGTGCACTGGTAGCTGCAAATATGATACACCAGATTACAATTGTCAAATCTAGTGATTTCAGGAGGGGGAGACAGAGGCTCTGTTATGTGTGTGTGTGTGTGTGTGTGTGTACCATTTTTCAGGTTCCCACGAAAATCTGTGAATGCAATCAAAAAACTAAAAATGCCAAATGTCTTGTATTTTGTTTGCTTGCTTATAGTTCAGGTTAGGGCTGGGTAAGGCCGTCATTGTTGGGATTAGGATTTATCCCATAGAAATGAATGGAGAGTCCCTACAAAGATATGGATATAAACATATATGTGTGCGCCTGCGTGCACGTGCGTGTGTGTATGTGACTACTGGTAATCATACCAGCTGTTGAAATGCAGGCTGGTCCAGATCACTCTGAAGGGCAAACTCGCTTAGGGCCTTCCACGGGGGCTGATAAGTCTGCACCTCCACCGGACTGGCCTGGACGGTGCTGTCGTGTCTGACGGGGCTCCCTGCCACTAGGGGCGTCCCCGTCAGGCCCTGCAGATTCTAATGGGGCAGAACACAACATGTAACTGTGTTTCACGAGAAGAGACGACGGTCGCAGGTAATTCAAACAAGGTGTGCTGACGTTTATGTAGGGAAATCGTGACAGGGAAGCTGACAGTCACTTCATTTAATGCTCTCGGCCCTAAACAGACTAGATGTACACACACATATTATAAGCATGACAGTTTTATTGGCCATCGGTATGGCGCCCTTCCGTAGAGCCCGGCGCTGCCTGGGATGAGCTCCAGGCCTTAGGCACCCTGACCAGGGTAAGCGGTTAGAAGATGGATGGGTGGCTCATACATTATTACACTAATATATATATATTACATATTACATTATTAATCGGTGTAATATATTATGTTAAAAAGAAAAAAGTATGTGTTTCATTTCTGTGGTATAATTTAAGCAAAGCAAAAATGAGTACATGGTGGTTTAATCTAAGTGTAACATATATCATATATAATGTAAATTTTATTTGAAGTGCCAAGGTCAGGAGTAGGACCATAATAATTAACCAGTTTAACTGTGGACCAAGTTGACTGTACGACAAAATATTTGGAGTGGTTTGAACTGTTAAGCTGAACTATTCAAATATCACTCAGCATACTGCAGACATTATTAATAACATTAATATTATTATCAATAATACCAACCATATAATGACACTTAATTCTCTTTTGATGGAATAATCCAGATATCACACAATATATCAAAACCATTATTTCAATTGTCAGTGCATTTCTGATTGTGTTTGTCATTAAGTTAAAATACGAAATGACCTCAGGACCATATTTAAATGCACAAAGCCATGCTGTTCATACCATTTCCAATAATAGGTAGATTAATGATCTTGTTAAAATGCTTACCGATTTGTCGCTATGTTGCTGCTGCTGTAACTGCTTCATCAGAATGGATCGCTTCTTGTCTTTGCAGCGCTTATTCTGAAACCAGACTCGTATAACCCGCGGACTGAGACCAGTCATTTCCACCAGCTGCTCCTTCATTAGGGCGTCCGGCCTGGGGTTGGCGTTATAGCACGTTCGCAGTGTGTGCAGCTGCTTCTCATTCAGCACCGTACGCACTCGAGTGGTCTTTTCGGACTGCTTGTGGACATTTCGGTGCGGTGGCTGCCTCACTGCCACGGGATCTGTTACACAGAGACAGAACAAATTGACCTTATTTCTGAAAGTTGTGATTTTCCAACATACTAACATTTGACCCCATTAAAACAATTAATAGGCATTTAAGTACTCCGCAGGCGGCTCTTTTAAAAAAATTATGGCATTCATTTACGATTAATCTATTGTAATATTGGCCTACGATTACGTTATTGACTTGTGCTGTGCAATTTTGTTCAAATAATGTTATTTTAACTTGAAAAGTAGAAATGGGCCTAGTACTACTTCAGAAAGCAAATTCTGGTCAATTCTGGCCCTAGCCTAACTTACAGGTCTATATGTAAGCAAACAATATTCTTGCAATCATACAATAATGTTTATTCAAAATAAGCTTTCCGACGAATAACACGATAAAGAAAATTCCATTCACTTGACGGTAGTTCAAAGCATATGATGAATTAATTATCATTCCTAAAGTTGGAAATAATGCATGACATTTACAATTGATTCAATTTAACGGGCAAATTTGAACAATTACGAATTTATCTGTCTTTGAAAAACTAAAATTGCACTAATTTATAGTACGTGTCCATTTATTTCAATACCCGAGGTTGGCCTAGTAGCCGGTTACTTTGTGAACTATACATCTTCATAAGCCATGGAAATGTCAATATTGTTAAGATGAATAACTTACAGGTCATAGGACATCTTCGTCGCCAAAACATACACCTGGACAATAAGTCTCTCAGCGAAAGCGCAACGCCAAAGACATTTTTTGCACGCCTATCAAATACATGTATTTCGGTGTTTATAAAATAAACAGAACGTAAATTATAACAATAAAAATGACTTGTAAGGTTAAACATAATCTTAGTTGGTTTTGCCGGCATCACTGTAACCAAACCAATGGCTTATTGTGCATCGTCGATTCTCCGTTACGATCAATCCTCATACTTCCCTAAATACTGAAACGGTTCACATTACTAGTTAAAACGAAAAGGCGCACCTGCCATATGAAGAGCCCTGTTCGAGTGGAAATGCTCTGGGCTGACGGGGCTGTCGGCGGAGCTGCGCTCCATTAGTAGCCTGTGGTCAGCCCGACAGAGCAGCTCCTCATCCCGCAAGGAGAACTCATCTCCCGGCAGGAGCTGTCTGCTGCACACGGAGCACCGGAAACACTCGATATGATACACGTTGTCTCGTGCTCTCATCACCAGGTCACTGCTACTAAAGCCAAGGTTACATTTAAAACATTTTATTCCAAACAACCTGGAAAAAAAACGGCAACACATTTTAAGGATATTATTTAAAAAAAAATCTTCAAGTAATGAATGTAATAAACCACTATTTCGAATTTTGTTTATGGGAAGATACATATTAATTATACATTTACGATAACCACATCTATGTTTCGGCTACTGGAAAGATCAGTATATTACTTTGTTAGCTGACATACATTCTTTTTTCGATATAACATAAGATTTAATGAAACAAAAACAATATGAATTATTTTATATCAAGACTAAGGCACAAAAAAACGAAACCAACACGCATTTTTACGCATTTAATCGAATTTAAAGAAATTGTAAAAGTTTCAGTCTTAGTCATATTTTATAGACATGTATATTGTAACAGCTTGCGCATGACTATTCGAAATCATATTCGGGCACAAGAGGAAGGTTCGCACCTGATATAATCTCTTTTGCAGTATGTCTTCCCATCTCTGACAAAGCAAGTGCATGTTTCATCCAGGTACTGACTGCATTCGGCACATTTCAGACACGCAGCGTGCCACTCCAGGTCCGGGGAAACTCTAAGTAGGTACTGGTCTTGTATCTGACTCCCACAGCCAACACACATAGCAGTTCCAGGCTTCTCTGCAGAAAGTGGACAAAACATAACCACCGGTATCTTTACAGGCCACTGCACTCTTGAAATTGAACTTCGTGCATGTGAACATGTAACATGCAAGCATGTATGGTGTTCGATTATGGTGTTCCATAATGGAATGGGCTAAAGCTCAAAACAAACCACACAAATAAGCGAAACAGGTTTGCTAACATTCAGACATCAGTAAATTTTCACTAAAATTGCACAAGAAAACTTTAACTTTGTTGTTTCAGTTCAGTGACTACAATCATGCAACATATCTGCTGAGTACACTTTCAAATATGTAGTTTGTGGCTTGCACCTTTAAATACTCGGCATTTCAGACATCGGTTAAACACATTTCTTATAAAAGCTATCGTTATAATTTGACTTACGCTTGGAATGATCACCCATATCACCCAAAAACGAGGAGCAAATTATAATATCCACCATGCAGAACCGATGGAAGTGACGGGAGACAAGAAAGGAAGCGGTGAACTGCCTGCCCGGTTCCTCTTCTGGCTGATAACTTGTATTTTCCAAGCGGGAGCGACGGGATGAGCCTGCATTGCACTACAGGCGATGTGACGTCACGTGCAAACTCCACACGCACGTGAACTGGGCGTTCGCCAAGAAAATGCATCAAAAGCTCACATTTTTACAGTAGTGATTTCTCATGACACAGGAGAGTAAACACAGTTTTTAAAGGAATGATCCAGGGAAGGGAAGATCAAACACTTGCAAGAGTGAGATAATGTTTTTAAAGCCTATACGCATATAACCTGTATAACACATACCTGTGTGTATTTAATATACCATATATACATTTAATAAATGCTATTTGTATTACATGTATCTAATGTATTGCAACTGAGATATAAGAGGTGCATGTATGGTTTATTTATATTTATATCAGTTAAAACAAACCTGGGCAAATGCTGTTACTACTGCCGGCAAATGCTGTTACTACTGCCGGACGCGATCATAGAAATAAAGTCCCAAGATCAATCACAAATTCTTAACTGCTACTTTCATACCCGCACGCGAAAATGAACCTCTACGAAGACAAACAAGTCTTCTATTGTATCTTTCATGGGACGTGAAAATAACAAAATATGTCCCCTGCTCACATGACGCTCGATTTGGACCGCCAGAGAAAACAATTGGCTAGAACTTGAATTAAAGCACTCATATATATAATGTTTTGTTCACGAACGAATTTATTTTGTCTACAATTAAGAACTTTACCATTGAAAATAAAGGTCCTGAAACAGAAAGAGTTCAAATGGGTCTCTACTATCGATTTTCGAGAAGAGAGACCTCTGCTGGAAGGAAAGCTGAACTAGGAGGCTGATTTCTCACCTGTGAAATTTAAGATAAGCTATTTGTCTTGCTTTCTAATAAATTGCTAAATTGTAGGCAGTGCGTACAGTTTGATTACACAACAACTATTGAAAACGGAAGATTGAAAATATATTAAATGAAGTGAATTATCTTACCTGCCTTTTACTTTTCTGAATATGTTCTCAATGTTTTATCCTGTACGAAATAGAAATATAGACTGTGAGTCAAAAGAACGAATTAAAGGAGAAAAAATAATTTTTGAGAACGATTTACAGAATACACACGTAGTCACACACGTCTTAATTTTATTAGCTGGCAATTTACCAAGTAACCAAAAGATGCCGCATACATGCAGAAGTAAATCCGCAGAAACGATTTTAATATTAACCTACATCGCAGCGCGAGGATTTTCTCTGAACTTTTCACACAAGCACACGATGCAAGCTTTTAACATTATGGCAATATAGTTTGACTAGTTTAAACGTGGAAGGTCCCAGAATAGATGAATAACTTCGATTAAAGTAAAACATATTTAAAATAACTTGCAACAAGACAGATGAAATTATAAAATAACGAATAAATAAAAGTCGTAGGCATGCGCAGACTAAATTTTAATTCATCGTTAGATTTATGATTTGTTAGAAATTACTCATCAGTCAAGAAACTATTAACGATGCATAGTGTTAAATGTGATTTTTGTTACTTTGAAGTTTATTAATTTTATTTACGAAATACCTTCCTAAAACGTTATGAAAACGAAAAGTGTCGCATTTTCGACAGCTGTAAAATTACCTTGATGACAGACAGAAATAAGACCATCTTTTGTTATGGTTATGAAATATTAAATATTTATCTGAAATGATAACTTCACAAGAAACCCAGAGAATCTAATTTTTAACTAAGCAAAGGGAAAAAACAGGAACCGCGGATTTAAAAAAAAACGAGATATTTCCACTGTTCTTTAAAATTAATCGCGCTAATTGCCTTGATTAATTAAGTATATAGTCAAAGAAATTGTATTTTCAAGATAATGGAAGCCACGTTTTCAAATGTGCCGTGGTCGAAACAGGAGCGATGCGCGTGCCCTTCTCAGCATATTACCCTGGGCAAACCATGACCCCCTGCCGAACCTCACCTTTGACATTGACCTACAACCCCACACAAATAATTTAAAGTTTCAATTAGAATTAGTAGATGAAGGAAAATTTAGGATTACTGTTTGGGCTTAACTACTCAGGCGACACACCCAATCATTGTCTTACCCAATTAGTTTATGTTAGTTTATCTAATCATCCTTTTTGGTGTACATTAAATAAGAAACCAACCAAACATACACCATGAATATATTTTTAATTTGGTTAAAATATGATTATGCTCCAAATTTTATTCCCGTTGTATCAACAGCATTACAAAAAAAGCAAATATCATCACTAACGCAGATAACATTAAATGCTCCATTATAGTTCTTGGTCTTCTTTTTAAACATTACTGGAAATTTCTTATTTGGTCAGTCAACATACAGCACCGAAGAATAGCAGTATTACAACGTTTTACAGGTTATTGTGAGCTTAGTTAGATTATAGTCATAGTTCCCCTTTTATGTTCCTCAAATAATATGTACATTCAAAACTAATAAAAGTAAGTTATGAATCGTTATTCTTAGGCTATATAAAGTATATTTTATATTACGGAACAGTATAGAATGGAACGATTTAATATAAACACATGTAACTATTTTTCTTTGTTAATGGGGTAGGTACACCTAATAAAAAATCTAGATGTCAGCTGATCTTAATAAAAATATGTCTCCAACTGTATTATGTAAAATTATTTTGGTCACACATCCGAAGTGGCAGATTTAAATCCTGTCCCGGTAATTTGTACACCGGAGTCAGACGTTAGCTGTCTGTAAATTGCTCATATTATATCGATAGGTATGTGTATGTGGAGCGTCCCTGGGTGTACCCGCCTCGCACATTATGCCTGTCTACCGGGATTACTGCAACGCTGATTGGATGCTGGTTATTAAAATTTAATAGTTGGATAGAATTAATAGAAGTAAGAACGGGGATCACTGAGCCTCATGTTGGATTTCCCAGATGTAGCTCCTTCGGCTCGTTTGCTGTCTTTTATTCCGACTCACTTCATTAAGCTATTGATTAGGCATGAAGTGAAACAAAATATGAATCTTGATATGCAAACAAAAACATCTTCGATTTTCCTTTTTTTTAATATTGGGAATCAAGATAAGACATTCTTGTACAAATAATTTAATTGCCACAATTAAAAATAATTATTAATTTAAAGAAAGCACACAACAAATATTCAAATAAATGAACGAATTCAAAATACAAAGAAAAAATCCTTCTCTATGATTTCACAACAAACGCATGGAATACCGCAAGCGTTAATAAAGCCAGATAAATTAATAGCTTAACTTAAATAAAGCCAAACACAAATACGCTCTTGTAGCATAACAAGTAGAGCATAGAACTAACAACAATAAAGCTTATGGGTTCAAAACCCAGGTCGTTTTGGACAAAACACCACGTAGCCTAACTGTAATTAAAAAAAGTCTACGAAATTCCCCAAAAATCAGTGTGTGCAGATTTGCACTTCTATTCATCACAAGGGAATACGTAAATCGACCGTAAGCAAAGCCTTACTAAAATTAGCGGTTGTACTCTCATACGTAACGCGCTACATTTGAACCTTGCTACCCCAGATGAATTTCTTAACTCTAATAAAGTTTTTCTGCATTGAACGGAAGTGCGTGTAGTCCATTTTATTCTCGCGAGAACATGAAACTCCGGGTCCCAACCTTCATAGGAGGGCGTCAGAATCTAAGCTACAGCGAAGAAATGTTTAAGGCCGTTAAACAAGCAAATTTCAGGCACTTGGTAAGCGCCAAAATAAATTCCTACGTTGAATAAATTGCTGCACCGCTGTCGTTAGTAATGTCGGTAGTATAGTTTACAAAACATAAAGACAGACGGACAGCCGGGATACATACAGTTGGTCATCTGCAGAAGGTCAAGGCTGCCACGCACGTTCGGTTATTTGCTTTCTCCACTGTTTCGTAATTATACGTTTTATTCAGTTGCCCACGATCTAGGGCATTATCTTCAGGGGTTTTATTGCACTATTTTAATATTTGTGTTACAGGCTTATGGTTGTCAGCACCACTCACATAAGTAATTCATGTGTTACCGCAAGTTTTGACACTGGACACTGCATGCTGCTAACACATTTAAGGCAACACATGCACCTAGCTGCTATTACTTGTTTATTCGCGGTATTGTTCATTGCTGGTTGCCGCCTTATCACGAAACTTGGAGCGATGTTATGGAAGAATTATCTATGTGGCAGTTTGCGAAACGTGGAGATGACCCTTTGTATGCGAACAAAATGTCCTATTGATTCAACTTTACAGAAAGGATAATGCAGTCTTATCGGTCAGTCAATAGTCAATCTTTTCCCGAAATGTTTTTTGAAGAAGGTGACTTTAATATTAGTTACTTGTAAAACCTTTCTTTGGCAGTTCGTGTTTTTTCTCCTAAATTGTTCTATCAAATAATACAGTTGGTGAAATGATCGTTTATTTCCCATTTGCACATGTACTTTGGAAAGTTTCTCTCTGCAAATCCCATTTTGTGTTCCTTTCAGAGATACATACAGACATTCACTGGCCACTTTTATTAGTTACATCTGTTCTGCTGCTTGTTGAAGCAAATATGTAATCAGCCAATAGCATTTACATCAGCAGCACAATGTATAAAATCATGCAGATACAAGTATGGAGCTTCAGTTAATGTTCATGTCAAGCACCAGAATGGGGACGAAAGGTGATTTAAGTGACTTTTAATGTGGCTTGGTCGTTGGTGCCAGATGGGCTAGTATGAGTATTTCAAAGGTCAGAGAAGAATGGCCAGGCTGGTTTAAGCTGATAGTAAGGCAACAGTAACTCAAATAACCGCTCATTCCAACCAATGTATGCAGAAGAGCATCTCTCAATGAATTAATGATATTGGCACATGAACAATTAAAATGTGTCCATGATTGAGAGATCGTTACTATTGTGCCACAGTGCACATTCTGTCAGTTGCAGTTCTATGGCTTATACACAAATCTGAAGTTGTTTTGTCTGCCAGATCAGTTTTGACACACCAATAAACCAGTTGTGGCAAACAGTAGGTATTGCCTTGAATTTCTTCCTCTCTCTCTTTTGCGCCTTCGTCCCAATATGCTATGTGCAACATGTAACACGTTCCCTGATTGGCCTTGTGGCGTGGACATCATGGTGGAATTAACATCCCTTATTTGTCCTTAAAAAAAATCGACATTGATAATATGGAACCTGCTTGGATTTCCCCAAAAAACCATCATGAAAAAGAATTGTAATATCATCTACCTCTACGCTCATGTAGATGCGACCATTCTGCCCAGTCTGTGGCCTGAACCAGCCACCTTCCGATCATAAGCATACAGGTTTAACCTGCTGACCCACTCCTTTATTTATTTATTTATTTAT
>JAODKF010000022.1:8664882-8674906 GCA_026779585.1 Mormyrus proboscirostris | reverse complement strand
CCCCTATGGCCCCTCCTACAGGTGGTGAGCCCATTGGAGGGGGGACCCACGTGCCTTGTTCGGGCTGTGCCCGACCAAGCCCCATGGGTGCAGGCCTGGCCACCAGGCGCTTGCCATCAAGCCCCACCCCCAAGCCTGGCTCCAGGGGGGGGCCCTGGTGACCCACGTCCGGGCATGGGAAATCCATTTCTTTAGTACACGCTTTTGTCCAAAGTGATGTGCAAGTGAGGCAAATAGCACATTACAAGAATACAGCTGTCAAAATGCGGAAGTGCCACCCGGTGCCGCTTCCAGTCAGATGCCTTTAGCAAGGTTTGGCCTTGGCACAGTAGCTGTACTATACGCAGCAAAGAACAGTAAGAACTGGAATAGATACAGATACAGGTAATAGGTGTGTGTGTGTTTGCAGTTGGAGCCTCCAGAGCAGCCGTAGATGCCGGCTTCGTCCCCAATGACCTGCAAGTTGGGCAGACCGGCAAGATCGTAGCTCCAGTAAGTAACTGTTTGTTGTTCTACCAATACAGGCAGTCCCCAGGTTACGAGCAAGATCTGTTCCCTAAGTCTGTCTTTAAGTTGAATTTGTAGTTAAGTCAGAAAAATAATAATACAGTACATAATAATGATAATATTTACACGGTGGTAATAAAAGTGATTACCTACAGTAATGTAGTGCACCCTGAGCCGACTAACCACTCAAACCACACGATGTTTTCACAAGCATCACAAAGTAGTGTGTGCATTCCTTATCACAAACCATTGTATTTAACCTGAATTTTTAGTATAATAGGCTTTATGGCAGCCCGTTCGTTAGTGCGAGTTGTCTCTGAGTCGGACATTCGTAACCCGGGAACTGCCTGTATTAAATGGTCCTAAGCAAGAGACATTAGTTATGTCGGTTTATTGAAAGGTCAACGAACACCAGAGATTACGAAAACAAATTGCATATATGCATTTTTTTTTTGAGTTTAGTGATGTATTCAGATTAGTTTTCTGGTTTATGCTATGGAATCTGTGAGAAATAAAAAAAAAAAAACATAGGTTGTGTCTGTAATGTGCATTTAAAGCCCAACTTCAAGGCACCTGTATTACTCTCCAAAGACTGCCCATTATCCAGTTATCTTCCAATCTAATAAGACTAAAAAGGTTTGTTTTCCATTATCTGGCTGCTGGGGGATGTTCCCGCTGCCATTTCCCACACATTAGGGGACTTCCAGCCTCCTGAAATATACTTAATGGGCAGTTTAATGTCATGAATGATATATCAGGGGAATTAGTGTCAGCTCAGAGCATGCGAGGCCCCCCTCAGGGCCGGGCAGTGTCATGCGAGGCCCCCCTCAGGACCGGGCAGTGTCATGCGAGGCCCCCCTCAGGACCGGGCAGTGTCAGTGATGCTGTTACGTATGAACCAGCTTTCGTGTGGCGTGTGAGAAATGGTGAGTGTTTAGCGTCTTTAAATAGCCCTTCCTACTCAGCAGTGGTGCTGCATCCTGGGAGGAAATGAGTAAAATCTAGTTCCCTGCCCCCTTCCCAAGCTGAAAGGTGAGTCATTCTCTGCATGTATAATTAAAAGGCTTCTGCAGGTAATGCAGGATCCGCATAATGAGCGTTAATTATTGATGGTTTGTTAGCATAGCCGTACAGCTGTGGCTTCCGGAAGTGGGGTCCGGTAGGGATGGATTTTCCCGGCGTGGAACCTGGCCCATTCAGTCAGACCCACCCCCCTGTTTCACTGCCATTTCACGTAAAGCGGTATCTTTAACATTGATAGTCGATTATTGTTTGTAGCTGGTAGTTGGCGAGCTGCAAAGAGCCCTTCACCTTGGTTGTAAGCATGTATTGTGCACAGTGTCTTTCCAATATAGATATGATCATGTAATGAATGCCTGCCAGCCCTCATGTACCCCCCCCCCCCCATTTCAAGGCTGATGCCCAGATTTTAGTGGAGTATTCCTACATTGGTGCATGTAGCGACCCATCTAGGGTTACTGTAGAACTGGGAGGCTGCTCAGTGTTGCTGCTGTTTGCTACACTGAAAGGGTAAACCAGGCCACTTGTTTATGTTTGGTTTGACTGGGAGTGTTTGTTTGCAGGAGCTCTACATTGCTGTCGGAATATCTGGTGCCATACAGCATCTGGCTGGAATGAAGGACAGCAAGGTATGTTACACATAGCTCTGAGCCTACCAGTACAGTAAGGTATGTTACACATAGATGTGAGCCTACAAGTATAGTAAGGTATGTTACACATAGCTCTGAGCCTACCAGTACAGTAAGGTATGTTACATATGGCTCTGAGCCTACCAGTACAGTAAGGTATGTTACACATAGGTGTGAGCCTACAAGTACAGTAAGGTATGTTACATATGGCTCTGAGCCTACCAGTACAGTAAGGTATGTTACATATGGCTCTGAGCGTACCAGTACAGTAAGGTATGTTACATATGGCTCTGAGCCTACCAGTACAGTAAGGTATGTTACATACAACTCTGAGCCTGCGAATAGTCGGCCTGCGAGATCAGACTTTATTTGAAATAAAATATTAATTTTTAAATGTTTTTTCAAAATTTTTGAAGATTTGTGATTCTATTATTAGTCGTGACATGCATTTCCTCGTTTTTGTTCTGCATAATTATCGCTAAATGCAGAATAAGGGATCTGCCACTAGGGGCAATCTCCCAGGAATTTATTCGTCTAGCCAGAATTTTTGAACCTGCAAGAAACTAGTGCAGTAATGTGCCATTCACAAGAGGAATGCAATGATATAAGTAACTCTCAAAAACCTGAGAAGCGTTTTCGCCAGCAATTATCGTCATGGAGGATCTACCCCCACTTGGTGAATTGTATCGCCAGGATTTCAGGATGCAGATTGTTGTTGAAAATCCTGTCAAAATACCATATATCGTGATATAATACCCAGACAGTACGAAAAATTAGGTACTCCCAAACTTAGTCACTGAAGGCAGCATTTGAATGATGTCGTTTAAGTTTTGAGCTATTTCATGCACATTATGACATTTCACACTACCTTAGATGGTTGTTATTGTTGATGTTGTTGGTGTCTCTGTCCAATGGGTACCTAAATAAATAAAAATATGTTGTTATATAGTTTTCCTCACTTTCCTCACAATAACGGGCGGTTACGCCTTTCTGGTGCACGACGGGCTCAGGCAGCTCATCCATGATGGGCTAGGCCTGTGTATAACAGTATAATGGTATAATTAATATTCACATTTATTTGAATGCTAAATGTTAAATGATAAAAATTCAAATTGAGTACAGTAATGTAGGTTATTCATAACTATGCCTGTGAGTAAATGACGTATGGTGCACAGAGCCCTGTGTGCATGAAAAGCTAATGGCAGATTCATTGATAATCATAATAAGCTTTTAAGATACTCTATTCTGTTACTAGGGAATTTTCTATTCACAGGGAAGCAGTAACTATTGACACCGAGCAAAAGCAGACGTGACAGTGAGGAATATTGATGTAATGTACTTGCTAATATTATGGGATGGAGAGGGTCTTCAGGTGTGCCCTAACTTAGCAGTCATTTTTAAGTCCTTTTATATTCTAGTTCAAATGTAAATGGGAAGTAACAGACAGGTGGGCTGGGAGTATTTTATTTGGCCTACTTTCATTTGAAGTTGTTTGTCAGGAGTGATGTTCTCTTAGGAAGCAAAGTTTTTTTCTCCTTTTTTTTTAACGTGTGAATGTGGAATGCAAAGAGTTCCATAGCTCTTGCGGTATTATGGTTGTGTTTTGGTTTAAAGGTCCGGTCATGGTGGATTGTTCAGGGTTTGGGGCTCATATTTGTTTGAGAAGGAAACTGCATCCTGTGTTTGTTTTTTCAGACAATCGTTGCTATTAACAAGGACCCAGAAGCCCCCATTTTCCAAGTGGCTGACTATGGTTTAGTGGCTGATCTGTTTAAGGTGAGAAGCGCGTGCCAGGTATCCTTAAAATGTCTCCCTTTATTGTCACTGGGCAAACAAGTATATCAAAACATAAAAATGAGAAATCCTTCTGCATGAACCTCATCAGTACCTACCAGGGCAGAAAGTTTTTGGAATCTGTATTATGGATGTTTGTGGTTATTACTCTCTTATGCTGTATTTACCTCTGTTCAATGTGTGAATCCTTCCATGCAACAACAGGAAACATAGCTATTCAGTACGGTTCTGCAGGACTTCCTCTGAAAGGCTCTTTGAGTAACTCAGTGTGTTTCCTGTAAAGGCAGATATGATTTATGATATTAACCTTATATTTGGACTAAGTTTAAGGTGTAAGGGCAGACAAAATTCACAACTCTGTATGAACTGCATGTATTTGCGTAAGTTTAAAGAACATAAGAACATAAGAAATATACAAACGAGAGGAGGCCATTCGGCCCATCAAGCTCGCTTGGGGAGAACTTAACTAATAGCTCAGAGTTGTTAAAATCTTATCTAGCTCTGATTTAAAGGAACCTGATTTAAAGGAAACTGCTAGCCTGTTGACAATACTGCACAAATGTGGCCCTTGGTTGTTAATCCATGTAATCACAGCTATACCTACATCCACACGGTTTAAAAAATTTCTGTGTTTATTTAAGCTGGATCGTTTTGACAGATCCCTGGTGTGCTTGGTTTCTGCAAAGCATAATGCACTCAGGAAAATGCACATTGCTTTATTAAAGGCACAGTGTAATGCTGACTTTACTAACTCGGTACATGATAATAATTATGTAGTAATTGAATTAATAATAAGAGTAAGTACATACAGTACTGTACAATTACAAAGTAGTGCACATTATTACGAAACACTGTATTGAACCCGAATTTGTAATATAATATAAGACAGATCAGTTTTATGGCGATCTGTTTGTAAGTACGAGTTGTCCACGAGTCTGACGTTCTTAACTGACTGCCTGTACTTCAAATGTAGCAAACTCATTATTATTTTTAATTTTTGATGGAGTACTAAGTAAACGCCAGCTAGTATTAAATAAAAGGATTGATGTTCCTTTTGTGAAGTGGTGTGTTTTAACTATATTTAAATGGACATAGAAGCTAAACTGCCAATATCATCAGAGAACACCACTTGGTGCCGAGTTGGGTTCAGGCAGATGCTCAGCAGAAGATGTTAGCTGTTGTGATATTTGGGTCTGACCACTTTGTTGGCGGAACTAACCAAATTGGCTTCTTGTTTAAGGACAGTTTGTGTTCTTTTTATTGCATTCCCTGGACAGAGAATACGTATGGTTTTGGTACTGGCCCACCACTGCCGCAGACACGTACTACGCACACATTTTGAGTCATGTCGCACCAAAACTGAAGCACATGATGCTTTTCCAGTGGCACCAAGAACTGAGTCACCACCATCTGATCTGTTAAATGATGGATGGTGTGCTATGCCAATAGGCATGGATTAACTGAAGGAAAAAAAGGGCATATTCTCTACACTATTCATTTAGTAGTATTGCACATCGTGATCTATTGATGCACTCCTGGTAACGCAGAATTTGAAACTTTCCAACCTCCAGCATAAGTACTATTGAACAGCTGAACGGAATAGATTTGTATTGCAAATTTATGCAAGCAAAGGCTAATTCTGCTAGTATTTGATGCTAGCGTAAGATGGCAATTCTTGGTTTGGCTCGGTTACGGCTCGATTCCTATATGCCAATGCAAAAGCACCAAAGTGATAAAGGGCCTCTTACTCAGTCTCATTAGGGTGATAATTCAAAAGTATCTGACGGATGTTTTTTAAACTTTGCAGACACATTGGATGTTTATCAGTACCAAGAACGCAGAAATCTTACTTGTGTTCTTGCTAACTTGCCTCTCAAGAACGAACTTGGGATGCAATGAGATGCAATGGGATTGTTCTAGATTAGCAAGGATGCGACCGATGCATCCTTGACATTTTGGGTGGTGCAAGAACGATATCCAGGGATTTTTATTGGTACTGTACTTTGGCAACCAGGTTTGCGAGAATACAAGAACAGTCAAGTACACGTATTGACAAACACCCGTTCTATAGGTAAAGATTATTGAGACAGCATTTAGCTTCTTATGGTATTATTACACTCACACTGATTTTAGGAGATGTCTTTCACATTTCCTACATGTGAGGCAGTGAAGGTGTTTCTGTCATGTACCTATGGAATATGTTATCAGGAGAGTCGTGAGCAGCAAAGACTCAGTCAGGGCAGTGAAGGGACCCTGATTACTTCAGTGTCCACTTTTCACTCCTAGGCTGTTCCAGAAATGACGGCGTTGCTGAGCAAATGACCTGCTTCATGTTGTCAAGGCCGATTCCTCAGCATAATGGCAACTTTGAACCCTTTTCCGGAGTTGAAGATCCACCTTAAGGAGACTGTCACCTTTTGGGTCAAACATGGCTTTTGATTATAAATACAGCTGTCATACGGAAAGACCTGCCAGGACTTGCTGGATGAAGAGACTCCACCCACCAGTAGCTCCACATTTTTGCAACCTAATTGCCTTTATATAGATAATACTGTTGAAATTAAACCTCAAATTATGTTGACCTTCTTTTCTTTGTGAGGTTTTGATTTTGCTCGCTGAAGGATGAATTCTGACAGTGGGGGTTGCTGACCAGTTGGCATTGATGTGTATCTGGAATGGTACCCGGATACCCATCTCCTGTTAATCTAGTTTCTGAATGACTTTTGGTGTTGCAAATAAAACATCTGTAATTTTTGTAACGTAATAAAATTCAGAAATAAGCTTGTTTTGTGACATGATTTTCTCCTTTGATTTTGTCACTTGAGTAAGAACTTTAAAATGGCCTTATTAACATCCTCACACCCAAGTAAACTCTTCAGTGATAATTTATTTATTATTTGTATATGAAAATCTAAAAGTCCCAACCTGAGACACTACTCTGATTTGTTACATCTGAGTTACAGTTATATAAGTAACAGTTTACATACAAAGGGCAGCCACTAATATTCTGTTCAATTAAACACGACCTTTGGATTTGATTCAACCGTTGTACCCTTGGGGTAAAATGCCTGAAATGTAGCAAAAAACAAGCTGTTTGAAAAGGAAACATTTGTATGGATAAAATTCTAACTGACAAATGATGTCATGTTATGTCTGTTAACTGTAGCAATCATCAGCTTTTGATGCTTTTGTGTCTAATTATATAAAAGAGCTGTAGTTCCTTAAAGAAAAACGATGCCAAGGACAGGCACATCACTTAACAAGTGCTGTCTCTTCTGTTACTATGCAAATTCAAATATGAAGTATGACGGGTACCGTTTTTCAGAGGCAGTGTTGAAACATGACAAAAGTAAACATGTGCATAAACTTTTATTCAATTTTCTGCTGTTTTACAAAAATATGATAAAATTCTTACTGCTTGGTTTGTTCATGTACCTCATGTGTAATAAGACAAATTTGATGCATTTTAATTTTATTTTACTGTAGCAGACATTATAGGTTTTAACAAATATTGCGAATACTTTAAAACTTTACCTGTTTTAATTCTCACTAGTGAGAACTCAGGCACTGTTTTGGTGTATCACTTTAATATTAGAAGTATCACTGTTAATGCTGGTTAGTACTGTTCTACCAATATAGCTGCCAATAACAGATGCTGTTTGATCATTAAGGAAGCACAGCTTAACAAATCACATTAAGGTGACGCTTTGTTGGTTTGTGGTCTTTGGAATCGTTCTAGTGATTTGTCATCTTGTCAATGGAATTTGACATTTGCATTAAAATCCAACTCAGACGATATTTCTCCCTAAAAGAAGAAGAAAAGGGTGCAAGGAAACAAGACTAACATAACATCTCCCGTGCCTTTGATGCCACCCTGCTGGAAAGGTAGACAAATTGTGTCAACACAATTAAACGAGCATATGCAAAGATTTTAGGCTAACCTTAGTGAAAGAGGGAACAAATATATCTGGCGGATTGGCAAATTTTCCCAGCAGTGCTCCCTCCCCCACCCTGAAGGGTTAGGGTTACTGCAGGCACCCTGTGTTTTGATCGGCATATAATTGACGTCCTGTCATTTTTAATTCAACCCCCTTTTCTTTAATTTTGGCTATTCGAACAATACCTTCAATTAGTCAATTGAATAAATCAGAATACCACATACAATGAGTATTCACGTACAGTGAGCGTACAAGCTAATCCGTGGAATCACAGCATTAAACGATGGAAGACAAACTGCGAGCAATTTATGGACACCAGCTCCTCTGGATCCTGACTATAGGTTTATTTCCATTTAGCTGAAGCTGCATGATACAGCTCCCTTTGTGGGATTCTTCCATAACTTTTCATTTTTCATTTTTTTTCACTGTGAAGTTGTCAGCTTCCTCAGTTGGACGCTGCTCTTGTGTCACATGTTGGTTCCTTCCAAATAACAGCAAACAGAAGCTGATTTCCTGTCTCACCTGACTGCATCACAACTGCAGATAGAAAAGTTTTCTGGGCCTTTCACTTTGTATTGAAAACCAGTCAAAATGAACAATAGAGAATCATTCCCTGCTATTTTCTCAGAATGAAATTTCTAACACCTGCACTCTCCAAGAATCATATGCAACGTTAAAAAGTATAGGATTAGTGCGCCATATTTAGTGACTGAATACAATGTCCATTTTTCTCCACCATTTAACACTTTAAACACTTCCATTAAGTCCACAGGTGGCTGGAGTTTAGTTTGAAAATCAGGTAGTTAACCCCGATGATATAAATACAAATTCCGTTCTCACCAATTGTACAAAAAGGTCAAAGTTAAGAAATATGCTGCAAATAGATCTCATCCAATCAGACGTATCCTGCAGCAGCTGGATCAGAGAAAACCAAAAGTTTTGTTACAGTATTTTATAGCAGAGCAAGAGAAGTCTCTAGGATTTTCTCTGCATATTTCTGAGTTTCTCACCATGTCTGAGTCCATTCCAACCCCACTGACAATGGGACAGTCTGTGGTTTCAGAATTACTTAATGCATAATCATGTCAGTGTGGTCTGCGCTTTCACAAAAACGGTCACACACTTCCTATGGTGCTACAGTTCTGATTCTCCTCGTCCAGGCAGGAAGGGCTGCTCAGAAAGGACCCTGGATGGAGCTCTGTGCCCCTAGTGCTATGCTTCGGGCACGCGGCCCAGGGGGGGGTCGGGCGGCTTGCGGAGTTTACACTTCTCCTCCAGCGAGGGCTGCAAGTGTATCAGTGGCTTGGTGTGGAGCACGTTGAGGTTCTCCTGGTTCTTCTTGTTGTAGAGGTTGATCCTGTGCTCCATTTCTGGGCTGGGCATCTTCAGGTTGACAGGGTCCAGACCCTTTTGGGCCAGGCAGGAGTCCTCTGACAGCGAAGACAGCAGCTCCTGCACCACAGCACTGGGATCCAGCCGGGGCGAGTGTGCGGCCGGAACGCTGGGATCCGGCTGGGGTAGGTGTGCGACCGGAGCGCTGGGATCTGTTCGGGGCAGGTGTGCGACGTGAGCACTGGCATCTGGCCGGAGAGAGTGAATGACCCGAACGCTGGGATCTGGCCGGGGTGAGTGAGTGACAGACACACTGGGAGGGTCACCGCTCAGCAGCCCATGGTCAGACAGGTGTACCTCGATGGCTGTGGTGGTGATGACGCGTGCCCCGTGGGTGCCTGGGTAATCAACCAGGTCATCAGTGAGGACCGGTGCGTTTTGCCACAAGAAGCATCAAGGTAAAGGCAGACAGCAAGTCACTCACTCACCTCTGCCCGACTCGCTGTAGTACTGGCTGATGTAGTTGTTCATGTCGTCATGAACTACAGGCTCTGAAAGAAGAGATACAGTACAATGAGAAGTAAGGAAACGCTCAGTACCTGAGTCATTAAACTATAGAGTCCTCCATCAAATTTCAGGCCAGTGATTGTCCCGCTCTAAACACACGTGGAAAAAATTTAGCACAAATTTTTGCTTCACTCATCTCTCAATTTACGTGCATCTGCGACAGAGGTGGAAAGTAACGAATTACATTTACTCGCGTTACTGTAATTGAGTAGGTTTTTTGTGTACTTCTACTTTTTA
>JAODKF010000022.1:8652624-8664782 GCA_026779585.1 Mormyrus proboscirostris | reverse complement strand
TTGTATTTAAGTAAAATTTCATTGAAGTAACAGTACTTTTACTTGAGTAGCATATTTTATTACTCTTTCCACCTCTGATCTGCGAATATATATATATATATATATATATATAAAAAAATCTCCGGCCTGGTTCTTCGCTGTTTCCCATTAATGAAGGGCTTCTTCCTTGCTTTATTAGACTTAAGTCCTGCTTCTAGGAGCCTGATTCGACCTGTCCTAGCAGTGCACTTCACACCTGCACTTAATGTCCCATTCCTTTTGAAGGTCACTTGAATGTCATCTTGCAATTCATGAGAAACTGTCGAATAAGTGAACAGTCATCTCTGGCATTAGAAAGTTGCTTCTGCCATCTACCTGACTGGTTTCTGGTTATTCCCAGTGTCTCCTGCCTCACCTTATTCCTGTGTACTGCTGTCTTAGAAATTTCGAACCTGGAAGAAACCTGCTGTTCAGCGTCGCCAGCAGAACCCAAATCAAACCTAGATCTAAAAACGCAGATGTGTTTAAAAATATAGAGTGGTCTCTTAATTTTTTCCTCTGCTGTATATTAAGCAAATTCGTCTGATGGCTTCCTACTAGTTTATATATTACATATGACACTTCTGTGATGTATAATCCTGCCCTTAAACTAAGTCTGTCTTATCCATGGATCTTATGATAAATGTACAAGATCTGCCAACCCTAAAGTATGTCTGACAACCCTGTCAGTGCGCATGTGCCACATGTTTAATATCCTAATTTGGAACCAGCTGGAATCTGCTGCTGAACTCACTCTTGGACCTTAAACCTGAAATCATCTGGCTGTAGTAATGTGTCACATGTTTAATATCCTAATTTGGAACCAGCTGGAATCTGCTGCTGAACTCACTCTTGGACCTTAAACCTGAAATCATCTGGCTGTAGTAATGTGTCACAATGTGAGATCAAGTTTAAGAGAAACTCAGAGCAGCCCCAAAGAAGCAGAGGGCTGTTTGTGCCCAGAGCCGTTTGAAATGCCCCTTTGGTGGGGGGATAATGCACCCGGCGAGCCCTCTGTCACCCAAGGACCCACGGATCCTCTGACCAGTAATTTCGTTTACATTTAGGCCTGAAATATTCATTGGGGCCACCCCAGGAGACAAGGCGTCACACTCACTGAAACAGACAAGACAGTCATTCTGTAATGAATAACACATGAACCCCAGAAAGAAAGTACCGTTAAAAGCCTTTTATGCCTCCCAGTCATCCCAAAATAAACTTGGATATTACAATGGACTTGTGATTTATTTCTTTTGTTAGTCTGTGTGATGTGTTCCTAATAACAACTGCACAAATTTCAAAATTACTTAGCCACTTAAAGGCATCCTAGATTCATTAAGAATTTATGTTTGGTTAAAGAGAAATGATCTATAAAAACACATGGATATGGCTTGCTAATAACGACCATGATAAACAAAAGAATACAGCAGAAAAAAATATTATTTGCTTATAAAATACAGAAGTCTTCTTATCTATGGAATGTACATGTCCATCAAGTATAAACAAAGGTCACTGTTGCTTCTTACAGGCACATAATTATGCCTGGTTACCTGGTTATATTTACTGCCATTGTCTAAGACAGGTCATCTGAGTACTTCCCCACAGTGCCCCACAGCGCCCCCCAGTGTTTAATTTTTGTGCATCAAAGCCATACTGACTTATACCAGCAGACATGGGGTAACCTTCCCATATGGGGTGGCTGGTGTGCATAGCTCTCTGTGCATACTGTGAGTTATCTCTGTTTTAATAGATTTTCTTGCCACATTTTAGAGAAAGCCACACTTGTTCCCTTGGGGGTGATGGTTTCCCACAATCCCCTGGGGAGGCTTGTATGTCTTTTGCCTTATGGGGCCTTTGGTGTGAGAGTAACAGATGTAGGATGCAGGCCCCTGGCTTCTCAGAACATGATCCACCACATAGAAGTGTCCAGACCTCCTAGGGGCTCCACTGACCTACAAGATGAAGACACAGGCACCTAATAGCCTTCTGGCTCTCCTGATGCTCCTCGATCTTCCGTGATCTCACTGAAATTAAGTGATCTACATCCTTCTTGGTCCTTCTTCTTTTATGCTACATGATATCCATTTATAACAAAGTCTACAATTTATCTTCTAATGACACTGCCAGCTGACTGCATAAGAGAAATGTTTTTTTTTTTAAAAAAAAAAAAAATCATGCTAGTAATATCTCAGAATGGCAGAAAAATTTCAACTGAAAAAGCTGGTGAAATATACCCAAGACACTAAAAATTTTCAGAAATATTTTTAACAATAAGTGCATTTCTGGCCTTTGAAGGAGGTCTTCACATTTAAACTTTTACCTGGTTTAGCAGCATATTCGAACAAAGAAGTAGGTGCAGTTATTTGGTAGACAGCAACAAATTTTTCAAGAGCAAAGCACTGGCCTTAGAGTTGACTGGAGGAATCAAATCCTACCATCAGCACAATGTTGTTCATCCCACAGATGGAAGCCTTGGTGAGCAGCATGGAAGTGCTTCTACTGAGTGGTCTAACACTTTTGAACGTCACTGTTAAGTTAGACATTTTACCTGGAGTAATTTATTTTAAGTATTTCACTACTACACCACAGTCTGTCCAGGACATGCATCTAGTCATCTCTTTATATTTTGTTATTATCAGCTTTTCAGATGGCTATTTCAAATTTAGAACAAGAATAAAGCAAGAATATTGGAGCAATTTAAGTTGACCGTATAAATACAACCAACAAATAATGTTATGATGAAACGAAATCAAAGACTTTAGCAAGAAAAGGTTCGTTTTATATGATGCCACAACCTTTCATTGTGGCACGTGTGTGAATCATTTTAATAAAGGAGAAAAACATAAGTTGCTCTCTTCATAAACAGTGGCACAGACAGAGAAGCCAACAATTTACATGACATTCATTGTTACATGCTGATGAAACATCGGTAAAGTCTATGCAGTTATGATATTTTCTATTTACAACACAAATACACATATTACAATATTTAAAGTGCTGTGCACTGCAAAGTATGATGGTAACTTTACAGTTAGTCTTGCTGACCAACCAATTATGTCAGCCAATCATGGACAGTGGGTGGGATTAGGGCAAACAAAGAGTTCTGTCAATTTTATTTGAAGTATACGTCCATCTTTACACTTCATGTCGGAGGTGTGTGTGTGTGTGTGTGTGTGTGTGTGTGTGTGTGTGTGTGTGTGTGGGGGAGGGGGGTACCTGCACGGGGGCAATTCTCCCTGGTGCTTGGACCTTCGCCATCTGCCTCCCTAGAGCCCAGGCCCTCCAGGACCTGGAAGGCGGCATCCCGTGTGGTCCAGCCCGGGTGCATCTTTATGGCGGCCTGGCGCTCCGCGGCCAGGTCCAGATCCTGCTGGGCCAGGTGGGCCCGCAGTTGCCGGATCTCAAACTGAGACACAGACACAGTGAGGAGCTCATTGGAAACATTGTATAAATGTGAATACCTGCATATAGCTCAATACCACATAACCCATGGGTCAGTATTAATTCAATAGGTCCATCACAGAGGGCTGCAGGTCATGGAGAACAGGAAGTCCCCGCATGTTTCCATGTTTATTTATCTTGATTGTCTGAGAGCTGTTTCTTTGCAGGCTGCTGAGCCTGTCATGGATGATCTGTATATATCTATATATCTATAGCTGATTGCTGTGCACAGTTTAGTGCCTTTCTGCTGGAGCACAAGATCAGTGTGGGATGAGGGGAGGGTGTTTCAGGGGAAAAGCCCCTCTACTCAGCTACATCTAATTAGACTGAATATGAAGAAAATTCTCTGTGTGAGTTAGAGAGTGAGTTAGAGAACCATTTTGTGTTTCTAAGACAGAGACATACTGTGGTCTGTATGTCGCTTGGTTCACCTACGCCGGTGCTTTTAAAACTGCCCTGTTAAACCCTGTGATCCCCGTATCCCATCTCCATGTCTTAGATTTAAACCCTTAAAACGAATGTGAAAAATTAACCTAAAAATGACAGATATGCTTTATTTCACCTTACAGAAGCTTTAGTTTAAATAGTAAATTTGAATGCTGTTATTTTGTTGCCCTCTAGTGGTGAAAATTAAACCAACTTGCAGTGAGTAGTGCGGGGTTTCCAGTCCTATAGGACCCCCAGATACTCTATGTTTTTGCTCCCACCCTGCTCCCTGCCAGTCAAAGGTGGAGAATCCTTTTACTAGGCACCTCATCTAGAGCAATGATTCCCAACCTGGTCTTACTGGGATCTGGGAGGAAACAAGCACATGGACTGTCTGGGGGCCCCAAGGATCAGATTGGGCAACAGTAGAGGAGGAGACAGTGGGGCACCAGCATACTGTGAGTGTCCGCATACAGCCAGCAACAACGGGGGGGCTCACCGCCTGCTCCTGGCAGATCTGTGTCAGGCGTTCCAGCTGCTCTTCTCTAAGGGCCTTGGTCTTCTCATACAGCTGCAGCTCCAGATCCATCTCCAGCTTCACCTGGAGCACGTAGGCTGTGGAGGATTAGGGAACTTTATGACATTATGACATTCAGACAGTTATGATATAAATGGCTGACCTGAACATTTTTGCCACCCCCGCAATGTTCCTAACACAGGGAGCTGATCCAGCAGCTCAGACAGCATCACCCTGTCACCTGAGGGAGAGTCACACTGTCCACTTTTACAGATGAACCAGCCTCACGCACATTATGCTTCCATTATGATTCAGAGTTTAACAGCACAATCCCAATCAGCCAATGCACAGAAAATGTTATCACCAATAAACAAACGAACATCATTTAGAAAAAGACATGTCAAGTATAGTCAAGGAGAGACATTTTTATGTCAAACTTGAAATATACATTGTGAATCCTCATCACTTGCATCGCATGTGCAACAGTTATAGAAAAAGCCACAATGCAGTAATTGTCAGACTTCATTAAACTTTACAGAGGTGAGACCCAAGACTCACTAATGATCCCATCACTGGCCTGCTGGTCTCTGAGGAGGACTATTGCTAGGCCTATTTTAGAGGGTTTTAGCCCCCCTAAATAAATGTGTACTTATTAGCTAAAGTCATGAATAGTTTGCCATTGGCACCCCCTAGTAAAGACTCAGGCCCCCATCCAGTCTCTAACTATGCCCCTGGCTCTTAGTCCAGCGTTTGTCTTGTATCTCTAACAGAATTTAAACATTTTTGGATAGAAAGACATGGACAGGTCCGTATGTCACTCACAAAATAACCTCTGTCCACAGAAAACTGTCGTATGGCTGAAACTCACCATTCAACCATGTTACAGAGAAGGGACAGCAGAAAGCCTGCTGGTCAGCTAGTCTACAACAGTGTTTCTCAGCCAGTCCTCAGGGACCCCCAGACAGTGGGAGCTTGGAGGGAGAAAAACGTGGGCCATCTGGAGGTCCTTGAGGACCGAGCTGAAAAACACTAGTCTAGAACATTCTACAAACTGTACAGACAGGGTCTAAACCAACATTCACCCTGAACCTACTCCAGCATAGCATGATAAATCAAGGACAAAACAGATGCAAACCTCCATCATACAATAAACCTTATTGATCTCTTTAATTACTGTAATGGAGATTTAGTGTAAAGAGTGAGTTTTGTGTCAATATGAAATCAAAGAAACAAACACCATGGAAGCTTATACAGGCCCAAAGTATGATTATGGTTTATGCATCAAAAATACGTGAACGCGGGTTGTCCCCTGAGCAGATGACAGCATTACTCAGTGGCCATGAGAGATGCAGAGTCTTCAGTATCGACTTTGCATACATTACTGGAACCACCTAACAAGCTGCGATCAAACGTTTCACTTCACGTCCTCTCATTGCCTCATGGAAGGATGGAAATCGATAAGAGTCTAAATATAAAGAGAGCCGACGATTCACTGTGACGGCGGATCAATAATCGCATTGTTAGGGGCCTCGCTTACCATAGATTAACTATCATGGTAAGAAAATGAGCTTCACATCCAACAAATCTGCAGATTTATCACCGACAATAATAATGTTTTGCAACATTCAGTGTATCGTGGAACATTTATTAAATTTATTAATTAAATGTGCAGTTTGTCCTAAATAAAATAAAAATAAATGCTTTCTGAAATGGTTTTTAATTACTTCTGCTTCATATTTTCAGCTTTTTAAGGGAATAAAAGAAGGCCACCAAAGGCTTTGTTACTGTGGCCCTCTTGTGGCTGATAGTGAACATTACAATCTTTATGTAACAGGCATGTGAGTTCATTCAGTCACCGGCCTCACCATCAATGACTCTCTTGACCCTCCAGATGCGCAGTGTGATGATGAGGCTGATGGCATCCCAAGGGCTACTGGGCCCATTGGCCACCGTAGACGCCACCATTGGGGCCAAGGAGAGCACGATGACAGCACCATCAAACACCTGGAGACACCCGAAGGGGGAGGCTACAACATGTAAGCGGACAGTGCAGGCACCAGAGGCAGGGAGTTCAAGTCCAGAGAGTAAAGTCCAGACCAAGATTTTGTTTCAACAAACCAATCGAGTTCAACCAACCAGTTGAGTATAAAGAGTACAGAGTACTCAATTGGTTGGTTGAAACAAAATCTTGGTCTGAATTTTTGCCCCCTCCAGCAGGTACATCACGCACCTCATAGTCACAGATAAGGTACTATCCTGATTCAGCTCAGCTATCACACCTGGACCTTGACCAGTTTAGGGCAGGCCCATGTCTGTCTCGTTCATTCAGTTTACTTGCTCTTACCCCAGTTTACCAAAAACCAGGAATGGGTCTGCTATGTTTTTCCCCCAGTAACACAGACGAACACCTGAACCTAGACCCAAACAGTATCAATACAATACCAGATACAGTACAATAGTTAACATGGTTTGCTAGGCTACTCCAACCCAATCAGGCACTTTTTCAGCTTTGCAAGCCGCTGATATTTTATTGAAACTACAAAACTAGGAATTCAGTTGGATGTGAAGGAAATGGGTTGATTTTGCTAGACACTGCCAGGTGATAGTCATTCTCATGGTCCTCCATCTCCTTCCGGCCGACCTCCATGTGTCGACAATCAAGCTTCACAGGGATTTACCTCAACCTTGTTCTCAATGTAATCCCAGATCCCTAAAACCACAATCCGGAAAACAGTCTGGGGGAGAGATAGATAAATATAAAATACCATTAAGTTAGCATTATGGTAGCAGCCATGATTTCATAATCAATAAATCTGCACCAACAGATTTGACACATAAATACATACATTTACATCTACTACTGACATAGCACTCAAGAGAGTAGTGAGAGACACACAATTAAATCTGTAAAACCTGAATGAAAACCAGTATCATCTCTGTGTTACTATGTACAAAGTATGAACAAAAAAGAAAAAAAAAGTTTTTTCTCCTTAAATTACATTGCATCACATACTTTATGACTTGAACAAAACATCCAAATATGTCCTTAGTGATATATGGATAGATAGTTGATTTGACTTAAACAGATGAATGAAACTAAAGTACTTGTTACTCACTGTGGATTGAGTATTACTGAGTAATAATGAATATTTGTTCCCTTACCTCAAAGAAGAACAAAGACAGAATGACCAGGCTGGTCCAGTGTATAATGCTTGCAAACTGGAATGCGTTGACGACTGTGGAAGAGACCCATAACCAGAAACTATGTCAGATCCAACACTGAAGTGTCACTCATATACGTCACATGTCAATGTGTGTGGGGGGTGTGTGGCTGTGTGGACTTGGGCTCTGTGTCTTTGAGCAGAAGGTTGCTGGTTCAAATCCCATGGTCGACAGAGCTTTGTGGCTAGCAGGCCCCTAACCCTGATTGCTCCACAGACTGGCTCTCCCAACTTTCATAATTGTACATAAGTTTGGATAAAGATAAATAAATAAGTTAGTGGCATAGTTCCATTCAAATTGCAGCAATATGCAAACAAAGCAGTAAATTTCAGCCATTTTGGTAGCCCAGGGTATCATGGTATGCTTGCCCGAATGAATGGTTGATATTGAGTCAAACACCCTGTTGCCCTTTGTCAGCGGATACTGTTCTTACACCATTATGGGATACATACAGCTCTATCAGTCATCTCTGTTTCCCTCAATCCATTTCCCCCTCTTCTAACCTCTCTGTCCCAGTCTAGGTACCAGCTTGCCTTCCTCCTCAAATCCATTCTCACCCCTTGCACATTTGTCTAACGCATTTGCTTAACGCTGCATCAGCTCTGGTCACTTGGGACCCGGAGCTCAAGGTCGATGGAACGGTCCGATACGTATGAGATGAAGGCAGCCGACACCTTCCTGCTGCTCCTGGCTATTAGCCATCCCCTCGTCGCTCCCAAGCACGGGGCCCCACTGGGGAATATTATCAGACTATGAGTAAGGAGAATGTTAATGTGGAGAAACAGCAGATAACCTAATAGAGACACTCTGCTCACTTCCCTGCAGCTACGGTACATAGTTAGCAGGTTTCCGGTGTATGTCTGTAACTCTACACCTACAGATGACTCTTTCTTGTGGATATGAAGGGATTAGCACATGATTTTATTATTAATAGAAAGTCTCAAGTAGATTTAGGAAAACAATGATTTGTTAATGAATATTTAATTCTCCAGATAATTTCATTTATGTACTGGTCTGGTGTCTATGAGTAATTGTAAGAATACCCTCAGTGTGAGTCAGTAAGCAGATGAGTGCAAGGGATCAGTGTGTGTGAGTCATGCCACAGATATAGTATAGGGGATCAGTGTGTGTGAGTCAGTGTACAGGTAAAGTATAGGGGATCAGTGTGTTTGAGTCAGTGTACAGATACAGTGCAGAGGATCAGTGTGAGTGAGTCAGTGTATAGATATAGTGCAGGGGATCAGTGTGCGTTAGTGTACAGATACAGTGCAAGGGATCATTGTGTGAAAGTCAATGTACAGATACAGTGCAGGGCATCAGTGTGTGTGAGTCATGGCACAGGTATAGTATAGGGGATCAGTGTGTGTGAGTCAGTGTACAGATACAGTGCAGAGGATCAGTGTGTGTGAGTCAGTGTACAGATACAGTGCAGGGCATCAGTGTGTGTGAGTCATGGCACAGGTATAGTATAGTGGATCAGTGTGTGTGAGTCAATGTACAGATACAGTGTAGGGTGTTCTTACGTTCTTATGTCATCAGTGTGTGTGAGTCATGGCACAGGTATAGTATAGTGGATCAGTGTGTATGAGTCAGTGTACAGATACAGTGCAGAGGATCAGTGTGTGTGAGTCAGTGTACAGATACAGTGCAGAGGATCAGTGTGTGTGAATCAGTGTACAGCCACTCACATTGAAGGAGTTTGGTATCTATTAGGAGCTCCAAGGCCAGCAGCAGCACCACTAGCACGACACAAGCAACCAGGACACAATTGAATCCAACGCTGAGCAGAAAGATTTGCCAGAGACTCGTCTTCCAGCCACAGCACGGTTTCAGCCAGTTGGACCTGTCGGCACATAGACAGAACCTAGATTTCAAAGTGCTGTTTAAAAGCTGACTGATCAAGCTAATATAGTTTTGCAATTTAAAGTGGTCAGGAAGAAATGTCAGCTACAACAGTCCACATGCAATTTAATGTTACAGGTAATTTAAATGCGCAATTAAACAGAAATAAAAATCAATTTGCAGCTTGGTAATTACATATCTCATCAAGAAAAAAATAATGCATAGTGAATGGAGAAATCAGAATGTGGAATTCTTGTGCTGGTCAGTAGAGAGAGCTGTTGTACACAAGCACCTGACCATGATAAGACAGTGGGGTGTAGCTGCTGGGGCAAAAGGTCAAGCAAAGCAAAAAGCTGAGACCCACTGTCTCCATTTTACAGTGGAAAACACCGTATCACATATTCTCCCATTATTAACAATTGGTGTAAACTCATAGTTGAATGAATAAATCATCTCTACAGACATGCATTTGCACTTAGTCTGAGCTCCGTTGAAGTGGAACACTATTCCCCCAATGCCCTGAGCCAGATCGGGTGCCAATCCAATAAAATGATCCCTCTCCTAGGCCAGACCATCCAACCCTCTGTATTTCTGATATCAATGTTCATAGAAAGCAACAGTTTACAATTAATAAACATTGTTGTGTCTAATGCTCCTCCTCCGGGATTAAGGTAACAGAGAACTACCCAGCTATCTTGGTTGATACTTAATAGTTGCAGCCCGATTCTGGATGAAAAACTAAACAAAACTAAAGGCAGTAGCTGACGGCAGGTTCAAGACCTACTCTCCATACATTTGTATAACACCAGTTCTGTTATATTTGTGAAATTATTTAAAAATGCTACCACTACTACTACTACTACTAATATTATTATTACTATAATTAATAATAATAATAATAATAATAATAATAATAATAATAACAACAGCAATACCAATACTCATCATTATCATCATCATAGGTGATTCTAGGTTTTTTTAAGGTGGGGGCACAAAAGGCCATAGCTCACACTGAGGGGCCAATGATGTTTTAAATCAGTGAGTGACAAGGGAAAGGGGAGTCTGGGGCCATTCAGCTTTCAGCTGGGGCCACTGCCCCAGTGCCCCTCTACATGTCTGTCATACTACTACACAATATACTGCCTACTACTACTACTACTACTAGAAGGTCAACGGGCCCCAATTAAATTGTTCTGCCATAACCAGCTTCTTTGTGGCACCTGTATACATGTCCTTATCCTCAGGCTGTGAGTAGCTGGAAGTAAATTCCACAGCAATGGTGAGTGATGCTTTATCAAGCAGAGGTGATTCAGGCTTGGCCTAGGCCCCCAGGTCTCATGAGCTTTGACCCGTTAGACACAGCGTGGGTGATAGAAGACACTAGCTTGGTGAGATTGGTCAGCCACAGTCAGAGGATCAGGAATTAGGCTTTATTCTGTAGTCATCCACACGGGATTTGTGCTCAGGCCCAGGACAGCCTGGCTTGGCTGCTGACCGCAACATACTGATCCCCATGTCCATTTCCACTTGGACATCGGTACCTCTCTCTGTGTCCCTCCCTCCCTCCCTCCCCCTCTGCTCTCTATCCTCAAAGTGGCCTGGCAGAAATTCTCCTGTCTCTTCTGTTGGTGCTCACAATGCTCCTCCTGAACACAGCAACCCAGCCAGGGATGAACACAGACCAACTTTTAATGATGGTCACCAGTCAGGCTAAAACAGCTTCCCTCTACTCAGCTTCAGGTATTCCTCAGTCTTTCACATTTCCCTACTGGGCCTAGAATCTAGTTTCATAAGATTTATCTCCCAATATTAGTCCAACCATCCATCCATCTACCAAGCCATCATCTTCCATAGCCCAGAAATCCAGATATACATGCCAATCAGTGCGAACTTAGGGACAAATTAAATATAATCTCTATAAATTTACAATAAATGTACAATAAATGTACACTAATACATAATGAAGGTTGAAAAAAATTAGTTCCCATTTATTCATATGCAAATCATGGTAACAGCCCATCTAACAGATCACAGCAGACCTGCCTTATCATGGCTACAGACTTCATGTCCTTCTGTTGGATCTCCAAACATTCCCAAGTCAACTGAGCTATAGAGTCTGGGCGTGAAACAGCTCCCTTGGTAACTCACCAGGTAGCATCCCTATAGAATATCTGCACCACCTCAGCTGGTTGCAATCTATTTCAAGGTCCTCCAAATCTCCAAACTCCTCACCCTGTCACACATTGTCTTGCAACCCTGCGGAGAAACCTAATTTCAGCCACTTGTTCTTATGCCCTTGTCCTTTTGGTCAGTACCCACAGCTCATGACCACAGGAGTGGATTGGGAAATAGACTGACCATTAACCTGCAAGCCGCGTCCAAAAAATTAGCTCCACACCACAGACCTGTGACCCATCTGTCAATGTCACTTTCCATTTTCCCATCACTCAGAAAAAAGATCTTGAGGTATTTAAACTCCTTCACTAAGGGCAAACTCTCCCCCTCAACCCAAAAGGAGCAATCCACTCTTTTCCAAGAGAGCACCATAGCTTCTGATTTGGAGGTATTGGCCCTGCTACTACTTACTTGGCATCAAATGGTTCAAGTTCCAGGTCTCGGTCATATGAGGTTAAAGGAACATCATCATCCACAAATAGCAGGGATGTGACCTATAACCTTTCCACCACCCCCC
>JAODKF010000022.1:8596421-8637837 GCA_026779585.1 Mormyrus proboscirostris | reverse complement strand
ATATATAAACATGAATCCCTGAGCCCATGTGACCCTCTGTTTGTAGCCATATGATTGTGGGCAGCATTTTCTGTGAGCTTTGATGTTTCTGAGGGACTTATTCTTAGTTGGAGGCTACCACAAGTGCCATGGTGAGCATAAAAGAGAAGAAAAGATGACTTCCTCTGCTGATCAATCCCCTACTCGTTATCCTAAAAATAGTCTAATTAATTAATTTAAAAACTATAAAACTACAGTTGTCCCGACATTTCATTTGAAGCCTTTGTTTGCTCCATTCAGACACTAATGAAAAACTCCCAAAGAGAGTGTAAGTACAGAAAATAATCTGTAGTCTGTAGCTGATCTGAAGACAAAGATGCTGGTTGTCAAGGACAGTAAGTCACATAGCTTCAGCCATGACACGCAGAGCATAACCAGTCTAGATATCATTCTGAATATCAAGAATTTATTTTATCAGTGAAATGGGTTAACAAGTCTTCACAATCTTTTAATCTTAATTTCGAGTTTTTCCACGAAGCTTTGAGGCAAAATAAAGCACTTTCACAGTCATAACGGCACCTATTGGCCATTTATCCATGTACATAAGAGCCAGGCAACAGGTCTGATTCAGGCTTTGGTGCTTTAGCAGATATTTCTTAGTGACAGAAACAGTTACACGTGTTTCTCCCTCTGCCTCATCTCTCATCTGTCAGCTACAGTAATAATGTTCTGCTTTGGAGGTGCCATTAACTGAAGCTTCTGCCATTGACTGAGAGCTTCTACCAAGTGGCTATCCTCCATCTGTACTGAATATGGGATGGATCTCTCCACCCTAGCGAGCAGACCTGATGACACTTATATCACTGGTCACTGTCTGAGAGCATTCTCACTGATGTGGGGGAGGGGTGCCAGGTCGATGCAGCAGATGCATTTCTTACTAGTGACCTTTTGACCGCTATTGAAGAGCGATGCGTCACTCACAGGGCAAACCAAGTGCAATGCCTTGCAAAAGTATCAAACCTCGCCTGAATTACAAATGATATGTACACATATTTTTCATCTCAGTATATTAATTGCAAACTCATAGTCTCGCACAGTATATTTTCAAAGTCATAATCAGTTATTTGTCAGCAAAATCTTTTAGTCAGAAACTAAAAATACTGTATCCAACCTCTACACAATAGTATTTGACAAAGCCAGCTATTTTGGGGTAAGTAGCCACCAGCTTTTTATACTGTTCATCAGTGAATTCAGGGGTGATTACCAGGTCTTTCTGATTGGTTGCATGTTGCTTTTCAAAGAAGCCACAGGGTTCGTATGGGATTTAGACCTGGACTTTAAACTGTAAAACATTAACCTTCTTATTTTTTAGTCTCTCCTGTATCAATTTGATCTTGTCATTGACCTGCTGAAAGTTTAACTTTTTTCCCCAAGCGTTAGTTTTTTTTCCATACTGAAGCATGTTTTTCCACATTTTTTGGTTCATCCGTTCTCCCTTCAGTTTTGACAAGATGCCTAATTCCTGAACCTGACAAGCATCATCATGGCATGATGCTGCCCTCACCACATGTCACTGTAGGGATGGTGCTAATTGAAGCATGGGTCGACTTACGTCTGCGCCACATATAGTACTGTGAATTTTGGCCAAAAATCTCTATCTTTGCCTCATCAGACCACAAAACCTTGTCCCATATGTTAGCTGGGTCATTCTCCTACCTTCTGGCAATCTGTAGACATGCTTTCATACAGCTCTTCTCGAGTAATGTCTTCTTTTCTTGATCTATCAGTGCTTACTGGGATGTTAAAACTCTTGGATACTTTATGTACACTATTCTCAACAAATGATACTTAGTTATTTATCTCTAAGTGTCTTACATACTATTTAGCCATGATGTGTGTGCAGTGGTGGCTTGATGGTTACGGATGTGCACTTGTAATTGCAAGATTGCAGGTTCAAATCCTCGACGAGCAAGGCATCACAGAGGTACCCTGAGAAAGGTACTGCCCCCAAGCACTGCTCCCCGGGTGCTGAATTAGCTGCCCCCTGCTATGTCACATATGGGTTAAATGCAGAGAACACATTTTGTAGATGTGTACTGTGTGCTGTGGCATGTCAACAATGACAATTAATCACTAAATTAAAATTAATTAAATTTTCACTCCTTACCTTCTGAATGACAATCTTTCCAAAGATAGTAAAACTGAAGGGGGGGCATGGGGGTTATCCCGTGTGGAGGCCATCTGTAGGACAGCTGTGTCCTAAGGAAGGCAAAAGGCTTTTCCTCCTACATCTGGAGGTTCCAGAGCAAAGCTGTTGGATACTTATGCAAGAAGCATTTTTCAGTTCTTGGTTTCTTTTAAAAGATTTGCTCACAGATAATTGATTTTGAGTTTGAAAATTTACTATGAGAGACCATGATTTTGCAATTAGCATATATTGGAAGAATATGTGTATGTATCATTTGTAATCCAGGCAAATTTGGTAATTTTAAGGGCAGTTCAATACTTTTTCAAGGCACAGTGTGTTTACTGGTATATTGTTTTCTGCATCGCACCAAATCCATGCCACTTAAACAAGAGTGAAAGGTTAACAAAAAAGTTATATGTTGGATATTCGTGTCTTTATTCCATAAATATAGATATATATAAACATAACTACATTATACATATAAATATAAACATAACTCAGTTAATCAGCACTCACTGTTGTCATCACCATTACAGGATGTTTCCTCCTTCTTTAACACAAATTCTGCAGAACATCTGGAAAATTTCATCCGCATTACGTTTGCCTAAAGCAACATATTAATGGGGAAAGTAGCATACTTCAAGCATTCAGCTGTCAAGAAGTCGACTCACTAGGTCAAGTTTCCATTAAACTTGTAGGACCATTCCATTGACTCAGGTAGAAGTGTAAGCTGTGAATTACTGGAAAACTCTACAATCCTGACTTGGTTTAATGTGATTCAAACCCTGAGAGCCATTAATTCAGCAATTCAAACAGGGAAAATAAATTGACAGCTCAAATGTAATGAAAATAAGGAGCGTGCTGAAGAATTCTGTGCTCTATGGTGCCCCTGCTGGTCTGCTTGTGTGTGTGCTGTACTTGAAAAATTAACCTGATATTATAGCTTAGGGGATATGATACTAAACAGCAGAAACCGGTCAGTCACACAGTTGCCTAAAACAGAAGGTTATCATTCAGACATAAAACATTTCCATGTCACAAACAGCCAATATGAATGAAAGATGAACAGTACTGATTAAGGGCTTGGCCGATGCGGGCTCCCAAAACCAGTACAGCTATGGCATCTTGGCCACATTTCAGCCCACAGACTTCAGACTGTCAACCCGCATCTCCTTCTCACAAACTATGTTCTACCATCATCTTCCTGATTGGTCAGGCTATAAACCTGATTGTTCCAGGCTTTAAATCCGATTGGGCAAGCTAGGGGTGACTTTTCAGCAGTGCCATACCTACAAATCAAACTTTCCCATGAGCATGCCAGTTCTAGGGCAACTGTATTTCACTCCAATCATGTTAAGGTTTGCTCAAGGCTGTTAGTATTGGAAGTTATGCTGCACTCATTCATAGATCCCATTTAGGGAAGTAAGTTGGTTGTGATGTTCGCTGCAGTTTGTTACACAGATGAGTATCCTTCCTTTGTCCCTCCTCTCCTCCCTCTCATCTCATGTAGTCACTGTGTAGGCCGGGGATCTCTGCCTGATGAATGCAACTGTGATATGGTTGGTCTCACCTGGGATATAATTGTGTCACAACATACCTGGAACACAGACATTTCAGTGCATAGTCACTGTATAGTCACTGCATAGCCAAGGCTGGCCCTGGATGTTCTGACGGCCTTTTGGTTGAGTGCCCCGCCCGCCCCACCCCGACCCCCAGAGCAGCAGAAAACAATATTTATCTATTTATGTATATTAAGAACATTTCTGTAGCACAGGCTGTCTGGCTGCTAACTAGGTAGGTTGTGTCAGTTTCGCAAGAACAGTAGTGAAATATTAAAACTAGTGTAAATAGCCATAAATTCATGGGATGCAAACAAAGGTATTTCTTTTTACTTTTTCTACTCATTCTTCTGCATCCTCTAATCAAATGGTGCCCTAGGTGATTGCCTATGTCTCCTATAGGGTGGGCCTGTGCATTGTGAAGTGTGCAATTTCAGCACACCCAAAATATAAAGTGTAATTGCATCAAGAGATACTAAATGTAGACATACAAACCGTGGTAAGACTTTAGGGTTAGGAGGTAACACAAGGGACTTGATTTCGGTGAGGGAGCAGTGACCTGTTCGATAAAACAGTGGACAGCAATGACAAAATTAGATCAGCAAAAGCGGAACAGGAAGTGGGTGGAGCCACAATGGCGTACAGTCTCAGACATTGCAGGCTGACACGTATTCTGGTGCTGGGACATAAACTGAATCCAGATTCATATGATTTAGAAATTAAGTACCAGATTAAGAGCTTAAGCTCAAAGCAAATCTACATTGCTGAACTTTTTCATTAAATCTGCCAAATAAAAATCAGTGACTTTATTGATCTAGGCCATAAATTAAGTCACAGTAAACAACGGCTTGCTGAAGTTGTCTCTGCTCCTCCCATCCTTGAGGTGTGACTCACAAACCAAACAAAAACAGACATTTTGGGAGTTTGTTTTTTGCCAGAGGATCTCTGCTTGTGCTGCATTTGTACTAAAGATGACAGTCACATGCTTCAAATTCCTCAGATTCAGATCGGAAATTCAGACCGAAACGCAGACAGAAATTCCGACCTACACTCAGGTATTTCTCTCCGCTTCACTTTCGCTGCCAACTAAGCAGAGTGAGATAAATTCTTGCAAGCTGAACATTCCACGAAAGCCGTTGGATGGATAGGGTTACAGCAAACCGGTGTTTCTCAACCCGGTCCCTGGGGACCCCCAGACGAGTCACGTTTTTGCTCCCTCTCAGCTCCCTGCCAGACAGTCCCTCCAAAACCATGAACTGTCTGGGGGATCCTTGAGTAATGGGTTGAGAAACACTGCAGTAAATTCACGTAGCAAAGAAACAGCAACCAGCATCACCAGAGCTGAGTTCCTCAACTAATGTGTCATGCAGAGGACCGTAAAAAACCGTCCTATTTTTCCAGTTCCTTTGTTGAGGGTGTTGACCTGAAACATCTAGGTGAGGCCTATTTGTACAAAATATCATGGGTTTTCCTATTTATTTTTGCTACCCTCATCCTGTTTCTGAGTTCCCCTGGTGACAGCCACCTGCCTTGCGTGCCTGAAAGCCATCTGTTCCCAAGTGGCGACACAACAGCACACAGAGTTTGGCGAAGCTTGGGAAATGGGCGGGGGTGGGGGGGGCATCTTCACAGGCCTAGCATTGGGGAAGCCAGTGAGCATAGATCATGTTTGTCCATGATGGACGGGTACTCTGTGCCTTAGGAACCCAAAGTTTCTGTTCCCGAGGCTTGTGGAGGGCGTACACATCTTCTTTAATTTTTTGAGAGAATACGACTGCAGCAGAAATAGTTCCTGCAAAAACCATATGTCAGGAGGTACTTTCATCATCAAGGAACAAAACAGCCAAAGAATCTGATCCAATCCTCTTACAGGCCATATGTCTTATGTGACGAAACCATCTCCTGCCAATTATCCACAAATTGACCTACTGCTGCTGGAAAATGAGAAGTGAATATATATAATTTAATATCATGCCATGTATAATTACATCCTATGGACAGAATTTAGACAGTGAAGGCTGAGATAAGATTCTTTGTCAGGAGAGATTAAGGATCGTGTCTTGTGCTGAGTCAATTATCACACCAGAGCGACTGCCAGGCTCATAAAGAAACATAAGGTAAGTGGGGAAATAGCCGTGCTGCAATTTCATGCTTTGACTTTGCCTAAATTCAGGGGCAGATCCTGGCAAGGCCAAGATGGGCAATCATCCATCTTCTGAGAAGGTGCTGACTTGGCAAATCCCTGGTCGACAAGCACTCCACCCCCGTTACAGGTTTTCTCTTTTTTTAAAAAATCACTCTCACTGTGCTCACTGTAACTAGGCTGACATGTATGTGTCCGAGACCAACTGAAATTGGGAGGTGAAGCTCGCCTAGGGGGCCCAGAATCTCTTTTGTTTTCTTGTGTGATTCCCTTGCGCACATATCAAAATGGCTGCCTTTTCCTTTCCTTCATTTCTGCCATTTTGTTTACCATTGAATCCCATATACACATCACTTCCCTGCCCAGACTGACTTTTACAACTACGCTTCTCACTAAACTCGCATTTATTACCAGTACAATCCTAAAACTAAAATAATTTAGTGTCACTATGTAAAGAATTACAACAGACTTCTACAAACTGTGAACTTTAAATCCTCTTAGTCTGTTACTGCTATTTAAGCCCAGCAAATCCTTGGGAATGAATCCATCACAGAGCCCAATTTCCGAAGACAAGGCAGTCAAAGTGGACTAAAGGCAGAAGGCAGTGCAGAGAGCAGCCTAGCATGTGAGAAGGACCATGATCTCCTACCCCTCCCTGGTGTCCTCCTCATCCAGGTTGGAGAGCAGCTGTGATCCAGCCATAGAGAGGTCCAGTGTTGCCAGTGGGAAGTCCCTGTAGCCAAAGCTAACAAGCTGGACTGGGGTGATGTGCTGGTTGTCCTCCTCCATCTGCTGGGAGATGCTTTCTAGGTCTGCATAACCAGCCTGCTGCACCACCCTACAGGGAGAAAGACATTTTTAAGGTCACTCATCATGTTATGGTCTAGTCACACAATTATACAGTTTTGTCACTGGAAATAATTGAACATCAATCAGCAGTCTTTACTGGAGTCTATCATTGGGCTTCGTCAAAGGAATCCATTTAACAATCTTTACTGGTGTAGTTACTGGGCATATGATATGACAGCTTCTCATATCCCTACTGTATGTAAAAATAGCCATTTAATATCTTCGATCATTACTGATCTGGTTACTGGGACAATGAGACACATACTGGAGAAGCCCAGTGCACCATACTACCATGGCAAGGAGCGGAAAGGCTGATTCAGGTTACATAGTAACTGCATAAAGACTGAGGTTATGGATGATCCATTCATGGGTTCGTAATGTGTCACCTTAGGCAGGGCTGCCTGGTAGGGAGGTTACACACAACAAGAACAGGTCTAAACCAATTTTACAAGCATACTGTTATGGAGTAAGTGGATTTCAGAAATCCTGATATGGAAAGTGCTTCTGAAAAAAAAAGCAGAGAATTCTAAGTGACTGAGTGTTTTCGAAATCTCCTGTTGAAATGTAATGTAATCATTTGAGAGGAAAAAAAAATTTCACCTGAAACACAGTGACCTTCCATTACACTGGACAATTGCAGAAAATACACCAAGCATGTTCCCGGATTCAAGCTGTCACTGAGACTGCTGTGTTTCGTGCTCGAACACATTGTTAAAGTGATTTGGCAGATAACAGTAATGAGACCAAATTAAAGCCTGGCTCCATGTAAGGATTAAGGACGACACCTCCATTTTGGCTTTTCTTTACATAAGTAAATGAATCTATGATTAATTAGTACATCCCAGTACTAACAGTGTAAGCAAATTATGCGCACACCAATAATAATGCATCCATCTTTTGACAAACAAACCTTGGGCCTATCGCAGGCAGCAATGGCCATAAGGTTACGCCCAGGAAGTGATGTCAATCCCCCAGGTACACACACTACAGGCATTTAGAGAAGAAAGTCACATGACAAGATGAGGACATGCAAAAAGTGTAGGTGAGGTTTAAGTCCCCAGCCTGGGAGGTGTGAGGCAACAGGGCCACCATGCTGGCCAAAACTAAAGCAAATTTAAATTAAATACTAAATTTACTCTGGTGGTTTAATTCAAGGATGGCACAGTGATAAATTCGTTAGCATTCTCACACCTTTGGGACCAGAATCTCTGCCCTCGGTCTACACAAGACGTAGGTCTAGGTGTGGATGGTAGGGACATGTTCCTACCAATATTGTGGGAGTTCTGTGTATGTTTATGGGGGAAGAGGGTTGTGACTGATTTAGTCTTAACAATGCTGAAACCAAACCTATGCCCTTGGGTCTATGTGTGTGAAGTTTGCATGTTCTCTGGTTTCCCCTATAGTCCAAAAACATGCTAAGGTGAACTGGAGCTGCCAGATTGTGAATGTGTGCACCCTGCCCTGGGTTGTGCTTGTAGCTTCCTGGCTAAGCTCTGGATCCCTATGATTGGGCATAGAACAAGCAGGTATGGAAAATGGTTGGTTTATTTCAGTTTACAGTAGTTCAGATTTTATCGGAAAATCCGAGTGTCTGAAAACTTACACCCTCATCAGCAGGTGAAACTAGGATGATCAACGAAAAGTTAAAATTACTTACACCTACTACACCACTTGTGCCAAATATCTGGACGTGACAATCAGCCATTCATCATACATCTCTCTCTGCTGATCCTGGTGCTCAGCAGGTTGGCCCAGAAGACTGTCTCCAAGGCCACAGCCTGTAGCTCGTTCTGGGGATCCCCAGACGTTCCCAGACCAGCTGGGAGACATAATCCCTCCAGCGTGTCCTGGGTCTGCCCCGAAGCCTCCTCCCAGTGGGGTGGCCTCACTTGGGAGCCGTCCAGGTGGCATCCTTACAAGATGCCTGAACCACCTCAGCTGACTCCTCTTGATCTCAAGGAGTAGCAAGTCAATTTGAAGCCTCTCCGAATCTCTGAAATCACCCTGGCACAGTTCAGAAACTCTGCACAGAAACTGCATTTCGGCTCCTAATCTTGTTCATCTGGTCATCACCCGAAGCGTATAACCTTAGACGAGGACAGGAATGTGAGCTGCCCAGTTAACCATTACTGTCATCTTATGATACAGTATGTCTCCTGTTTTACTACCACAAACCTGATCGGTGGCCACAAAAACCGCAGCCACCAAACTGACCCACCTGCCAGTCTCACCCTCCCTCGCATCACTTGTGAAGAAGATCCCAAATGATGTAATGTCCTTCACAAAGGACAGCCTCTCCCATGAAAGGGTTAGGCTACTGAATATTATGAAAGTAGCATAATATTCAAATAGATGTATGACTGTTATTATGATTAACAATCACAATGAAATAACAATTCGCTGGAATTTTTGTTATGTATTTTTTTGGTCACATACACAAATGTTGTCATGACCTGCGCGTCCAGTCCTCGTGTGTGCCACGCCCCCTCATTATCCACGTGTGCTTCCCCGATTGTGCCCAGCTGTTCCCTGTTAATTCGGCTTGTTTAGGGTATATTAGTCCATGTCCTCCTCAGTCTTTAGTCGGTCATTGTTGTATTGTTGCATCTTTGTTACCCTCTCCCAGTAAAAACCCTGGTCACTCGCTCTCCTGTCTGTTCGCCTGTTTCCTTGCTCGCCGGCTCGTCTGTGCGTCCGCGGCAAAACGTAACAAACATGGACTGTATATGTATAATAAAATGCTCCCTGTATTGTGCTCATAAAGGAAATAACTAAAAGAAAGACAGATAATATTCAAAAATAAATATAAATAAATAAAATTAAGAAAAAATAAATAAAATAGCATAAACCAATTAAATAAATTAAGACAATAAAACACGATACTTTATTATAAAAGCCTATATTATAGCTCAGTTACAGTAAATTTGATAATTTAGTAGCCTTATTTGATAAAAGTGTCTTTGCATCAAGATGGCGGCCTGCTTGCTGATGAGACGCTTTTGGGCACAAGATGGCTTTGCACTCAGCCTTTGTCACATTTGCACATGTGAAAGACTTGGCCAGAGCTGGTAAAATGGTAAAGCAGGACTCCTGAGGAGAACATGCCCCAGCGCTGTCTCACTCGGGGGGGTGTGGGGGAGGGGGGGCTTGCACAGGAGGACATATTAACGGGCGTAAATAGGAAAGAGAAGCATTATGACCTCAAGCTTGAAATCAGAAGGTCAGAGAGCGTTGCCCTCTCTTATTATGAGCACAGCACTGCTAGAAACATTAAAGGCAGCCTCAATGATGGTTGCCAGTCGTGCCATCATGCAGGAAAAAAGGCAAATCCAACAGGATGTATTCATCTACACAGCTAGGTAGGAATCACATTAGAAATAGTAGATACTCTTAAGACACTGATAGGCCTAGTAGATATCCATCTATCCATCTTTTAACTATTTATCCTAGTTACTGTCATGGGTCTAGCAGCATATGTGAATTTCCACAAATCATCCTAAATGCTGGTGTTTAATGAGCAAATGCTGTACATATCCTCTCAGTAATAGGTGGAGGTGTTTCACAGAGTCTCCAGTGGTGGAGACAGTCGACACAGTTGAGCAGGACCTCACATTGACTCTGCAGTGACTCCAAATTAACAGAAGACTCCTGGCACAATGACTCGATCACTATTTCACAATAACTGTACTGTGACACCAGAATAACCTCATGGCAGCTCAAGTGATGTTTTGTCCTGGTCCTACAAAGAGGCTACAATGATTCCCCTGAGATCAAACTAACAATGCAGCTCCCCAAAATAAGAAATTATCAATAAAGCAGAAGCTAGAAGTATTGACTGAAGGACCAAGCTGGCCACAGAGGTAAACCTGTAGATTACAGAATCAGCCAATGAGAGAAGAGGGTTAAACGCTGCTGTGACCCAGTATGTTATATTGCTCTGTGGGGCTGTCTGTGGAGACCTGTGTGCCTCTTACTCTGAAATGTTAATGTAGTCTGGGCCTGAAGGTCAAACTACTTCTGCCTTATTTTAGGCTTTACCAAGCATGTTACTGTTGTTTTTTATCCTCTTGTGACCCTTAAATCTGGGAAGAAATGTCTGTGAAGATTTTTTAGAGAGAAAGCAGTTGATTGCTCATGCCTTTACCAATATTTTTGTAACAGTAAATATATAGAACTTCCTAAAACAATGTGCTTGACATATGTTTTTCTTCCTCACCACACACAAATCATTTTTCTGCCTTTTTGGGGCTATTCGGAGATCACACAGTCTGCTTTAGTAGCCCTTAGTGAGCCTTGAGCTATGCTCTGTAGCCTTTCCCCGCTTCAGTAAGAAGTGCTCCTCAACTGGTTAGCCACGCTTGGTGCTTAGTGGAATCAGGCTAACCAGACACATATGTGGGCATCATCATCATCATCATTATCATTTCATAACAAGTGAGCTAGTCTACGCTGAAAGGCCCATAAGGGAGACAGTCAAACCAAACAGCATACATGCTAAGCAGCAATGGGCGTATGTCTTATACATACACCAACGACAAAGAAGGCAGGAGCAGCTGAGAGCATGGAGGACATTTTGAGGTGCTTAGCTTTGTGCCACCTGCTGGTGAAGCACAGGTCAAGCTATAGGCAGGTGTAGCAACAACAAACACACTGAACAAAGGGGAAAAAAACACTTAAGAGTCAGAAATATCTCCCACAGTGGCCTTTGTGAGTTATAAATACCCACAGTGGCCTTTGTGAGTTATAAATACCCACAGTGACTATTCTGCTGGTGTTTCCCGTTATTGTAACTGGCAAGTTTACTGCCATCTTGAAGACCCTTCAGAGGTTTATATTTGTATTGCAAAGGTGAGGAAATGAGCACCGCATACAGCCTTTGGTCAACTACATGGTTCATGCAAAACACAGCCAGTCACAAATGGTCATTTGTTACCTAATTCATTAACTTATTACTTAAATCTGGAATCTTCAAATGTCTCCAGGAGCCTCAGATCACCATCAGATGCACAAATACCATAAATACAATAACCAGAAATACCACAACTCGATACCATACAAATACTATATTTGACACACTAAGCCCCATATAATATATAAATATCATATAACAAACACTTCATGCAGACTCTGTAAATTAGGTCATTATAACCAGCTCATTAGTGGGACTTAACCTTTCTGTAATCCTGGGATGATGCGTTTAGTATAAAGGCTCACATTAGATATACACATGCTTTAACCTGTAAATCCTGCAAGGCAGTGCGTCATTGTGGTAGTGAACATGTCAAAGATATAAGAATTATTAATCTGTGATTAATCCTTACACTTTACCTCTCTCTTCCCCAACCCCCAAATTTCCTAGAATTGTAGAAAATTAACTACAATAAGATTCGTAACCATGCAGATTTAAAGCATTTTTATATATCATTTAGAAATTTTGTCTGTATCCATTTAAATATGTATATATGCAAGTTGTGATACATAACTATCAGAATATTTCTTGTTACTGCATTACTGAAATGTGTGCATGCATTATTGGGTAATTTTTTTCTGGAAAAAGTGAGAAATTGCAATCAAGACACCCTTCAAGGTATCCTGTTCTTGCCATAAAAATAATGTATAACAAGCTAAATTAATAGATGGCAATGGATCTTTAAAAAATCTTTTGCCATAAAAGACACAACTGTAACTAACTGAAAAATGTATGTGTAAAATCTGCAAATATATATACCCCTTTAAAAACAGCAGAATGTACTGTAATAGATTCTTCTTTATCGTTGAGGCAGATATTTAACAAAGTATCCATCTGAGCACCTCTAAAATTAATTTTTGCTGTTTGGCTTGTTTTTCTTTCATATTTTAAATTAGTTTTATCAACATGTTGCAATATATAGAAACAGCCTACAGCCAAGTTTCATCTCCTTCAGTTTAGCCTGACTATGCAACACATTTAATCAACCACTTGCTCAAGACTAATTAATTAAGAGCTCAGTTATAATGAAATATAGCATTCTTTATGGCTATTAGGGGCCAGTGCTTGCACCAAGAATCACTGCATATAATAATAAAAGGACCCCACAAACATACAAAATGATCATTTGTTTTCCCTCTGAAATCTGATCTGTATTAAAAGGCTAAATGAGGCTAACATCTGTGACAGATATCCTCAGAGAGCAGCTCTCTTTACAATGGACGGTTGCTGCTGATTTCCTGATGGGATGGTTCTACCTGTAATTTGGAACAAGTCCAAAATATTAAATTACATTTGTCGGACGCTTCTTATGTGTCAGCTGTTAATTTCACATTTAGCGATTTAATGTCTACACCTATTGTACTGTGCTTAAAAGTCTTAGGCTGGCAAAGAAAATGATGCTTAAATCATCTTTATACTGATGTCTGTCAAAACGCACTAGTTTAGCCATTTGAAAAGCTCTCTCTGAAAGTCACCCCAGTAATTCCAGTAACAATCCAATATATCTACATTTTTGTTACCTCAACCACTAGCACACCATGTTTGACTAATCAATACTTCATCATGTTCTTTAACTAATTAACGTAATTAATTAAATGAGTTGCAGGTTGCATTTAACAAATACATGGAATGGTTGCTACTGAATAAAAGTTAGAGAACCAAGGAGATGTCCTTCTAGACATCAGACAAAATATAAGTAACTTTCTGCATAACAGGAAAAGCAGAAATATATTCTAATATTAAACTGTATAACATTTCTGAGCAAATATACATGTACTGCTCAGATAACTAGCATAGATAATATACTGCACAGATAACTAGCTTAGATAATATACATGTACGGCACAGATATCTAGCATAAATAATGTACTGCACAGATAACTAGCTTAGATAATATACATGTACTGCACAGATAGCTAGCATAGATAATATACTGCACAGATAACTATCTTGGAGAATATACATGTACTGCACAGATAGCTAGATGAACATTTTCGTTGATGGTCTGAGAATTTAGCATAGTACTGCATATACCTCACTTTTAGTTTCTGTTGCTACAAACAGTGATTATTATAATTATGTATCTTTGACTTTTAAACACCAGTAAAACACCTGAGTCATCCCATATAACCTCTTTATTTATATGAACATACAATTTCCAGTTTGTATCTTCACACAATTTTTAATGGTACAGACCTTGCCCAGTGCAGCCATTATGATGCATGACCAGCCATAAGGTCACATAGGTTTACGTAATAAAGGGCATTTACTGTGTCAAACAGGACTAGACTGACAACAACTTACTGAAGACCAAGATCACAAAATGTTTTAAAAACAGCCTTATAGCAACCTTATTACTGTGTCCTCTGCTGCCCCCCCCCCCTGCCCCCCCCCATCAGTGCCAAAGCTCTTATTCCCAGTATCGACTTGATCAATTCCTCAATCTCCTATAGATTAGCTTTGATGAAGAAGCGAAGAGGTAAGAAGTGACAGGTGAGATGCTCTCCATTCCAAAGCAGCTATTTCACTCCCTGGTGGCCCCCGCATGACCCCCCGTTCCAGTTCCGGAACACTTCTGCTCAGAACACCTGATTGGTAGCCAAGGAAGTAGTGATGCGTAGAGTGAAGTGGATCCAAGCTGGGAATAACAGGTCAGGCTTCGTACTCACCCAGGGTCGGCCATGTTGAAGGTACAGGGAGCAGTTCCACTTGACTTCAATTTCTCCAGCTTTCCCAAAAGTAATTATGCTCTTCTCATAATGAACCTGTTCAGAAAAATGCCAAAAAGCACATAATGAACCCACTGAATGGACTCCTTAATTTCTTAGCATGCAAAGTGTGAGATTTCTATATTTCTAATGTCGAGCACAGAAGATATCGTATCACAGGGATCTCACAACCAGATGAATAATACAGCAAGATGCTGCTAGGTGTTGGCAAGAGAAATGCATGAGGCTCAGCACTCTTTACTGTCACCTGACCATGCAGGACATGTGCACAGACATTAGTGTAGCCTGCATGACCCCAAATGGCTACTGTGAAATGTCGTTTCTCTGATAATTTTTCAGTTATTTATTTTTTGCTTGCAAGTTGCAGTCTGGTTCTTTCCTTGTTTCTCATTAATGAAGGACTTCTTCCTTGCTTTATGGGACTTCAGTCCTGCTTGTAGGAACCTGATTCGAACTGTTCTATCAGTGCACTTCCCACCTGCCCTTTATGTTTCCCATTCCTTTTGAAGGTCATTTGATGTCATCTTGCAATTCATGAGAAACTGTCAGATAAGTTAATGGTCACCCCTAGTATTTGAGAGTCGCTTCCTCCCTTTACATGGCTGGTTTCTGGTCATTCCCAGTGTCTCCTGCTTCACCTTATTCTTGTGTACTACTGTCTTAGAAATTTCGAACCTGGAAGCAACCTGCCGTTCAGTGTCGCCTTCTGCCAGCAAAACCATGATTAAACTAAGATTTTAAAAGATTTGTTTAAAAATATAGAGTGGTCTTTCAATTTTTTCCACGGCTGTATATACAGTGCTCACAAAAATCTTGGAATGTTTGCTTAATCCAATACAAAATCATTCCTTTATTTATTTGTTTACAAAAAAAAAAATCATATTAGAATCAACCTGCAGTTTCAAGTAAAACATTCAAGTAAAATCCCAAATTATAGTTCTAATAGAACTGTTCTGTGTTAAAAACTTCATCAACAAGCAATCTCAATTGGGTGCCTTTTAATTATAACATCTTTGCAATAACAAAAACCAACAAACGTATGTTTAGTATCTCTTTGGGAGCTAGAGACTGCAATTGCAACTAATAGCAAAATGGCAAGAACAGAACTGAATAAATCAGTCAAAAAAAATTTATGGCACTTAAAAAAAAGAATGTCTGCGCTGAAGATATCTACAGATATGTTAATCATTGCTTGTCATATGACTTTTGTTATGAAATGAATACATTTTAAAATTATGTAAATTTTTACAGTAATCTGTGAGGACAGTGTATATGCATGTACATTGCACCTAGACAGTGTGCATAAATCAGAGAAGGAGAGGAGGTACAGCTGTGAGCTGTTGTTGGGAAGTTGAACTTGACTGCTTTCCATAAGTAAAGTAATGTGGAAAAGTCTAAGGCCGCCAATGAAAATGATGCTTAAATGATCTTCATGATGGTGTGACTCTATGATATTATGCCTGTCAGTGTGCGTCAGCAGCAACCACCCAATACAATCATGTATGTGTTGACTTTACTACTAGGACACCTGGTATGGATAATTGCATAATGATATTTTGGATAATTCTGTGCTTCCAAATTAGTGGGAAATGTTTGGGGAAGGCCTTTCTCTCTTTCAGCATGACTGTGCCCCAGTGCACAAAGCAAGACCCATAAAGACATGGTTGGGTGAGTTTGGTGTGGAAGAATTTGACTGACCCACATAGAGCCCTGACCTCAACCCTATCAAACACCTTTGGGATAAACTAGAATGGAGATTACAAGCCAGGCCTTCACATCCACCATCAGTGCCTGACCTAACAAATGCTCTTCTGGATGAATGGGCAAAAAATCCCACAGAAATCTTGTGGAACGTCTTCCCAGAAGAGTGGCAGCTATTATAGCCGCAAAGGGGGGATCAATTCTATGCCTATGGATTTATAATGGGACGTCATAAAGGTTCCTGCAGGTGTAATGGCCAGGTGTCCTAATACTTTACTCCCACTGCCTCATGCTCTCACCGTAACAGCCAGCTGACAGCCAATGGCGTTCACCCCTCAGTGTTACAGACAGCCGCAGGCCGTCGGCAGCTCAGTACCACTTTGTGGACGCTAGGGTCGCACGGCTGGCCACAGAGTGGGGCCAGCTGAGGATGGGCAGGACCAAGGGGCTGCCCTGGGGTAGGGCGTGGCTCTGCAGGTTAGGCTGCAGTGCCTGTGATTGGCAGTGCCATGGCTCAAATCCTGTATTTGTCTGAGGGATCCCATCAGTGGGCCCTGAAGCAGTTGCTCCAGTGACTTGCTTCTGGAGCCCTAAGTGGAAATCTGGGCTGGTGCGGCACCCTGTTCGGAATATTCAGCCATGCCACTTTACTGATGTGTCTCTCCATGGAATAGCAAATCAGAATAAAATAAATGTTCCAGTATTCAAAGTCTGGTGATTTTGAGCTTCTCTTTTTCTTTTTTAGATTTTCATTTGACTACAGTATTTGCCTTTGCATAGAATAGATGTGGCAGTAACTGTTATTTAGTACTGTATTTGAGGTTGGAAAATGTCTCCTTTTATTCAGCCAACCCAAACTATTTTAATAAATTCAACAACAATACAATATAACTATACGATTGTCATAATCCTGGAAAAGATCAAAAAGGACAAATTCTCTTTATGCATCAGAACTAGGCTGTAGCAACTGTAAAAACACATTCTTATCTGTTAGGACATACCTCTGACAAGTCATTGTGCAGAAGGTGTTAGAATGGGTGTTATCAATGCAAATTTGTATGAAATAAACTTATGTTGCTGCTATATTTGAAGTGATATACACCAGTAGTACAACATTAATACATTTATTGATAAAGCCCAAATTGTTCTTTACTAGTTAGCTAATTCATTATATTCAGTTATGGTGGTGCAGTGGTGAGCACTACTCTCTGGGACCTGCGTTCAAGTCTCTGCCAGGGGCCCATGTGTGTGGAGTTTCTATGCTCTCTCTGTATCGTCAGGGGGTTCCTCCTGGGCATGTTGGTTCCTCCTGGGCATGTTGGTTCCTCCTGGGCATGCTGGTTTCACCCACAGTCCAAAAAAACATGCTGTGGCTAATTGAATTTATCAAATTGCCTGTAGGTGTAAGTGAATGGTGTGCGGGTGAATGGTGTGCGAGTGAATGGTGTGCGAGTGTATGGTGTGTGAGTGAATGGGGTGCGAGTGTATGGTGTGTGAGTGAATGGTGTGCAAATGAATGGTGTGCAAGTGTATGGTCTGCGAGTGAATGGTGTGTGAGTGATGGGTATGCGAGTGAATGGTGTGTGAGTGAATGTGTGCGACTGAATGGTGTGTGAGTGACTGGTGTGTGTGAGTGAATGGTGTGTGAGTGAATGGTGTGTGGTGTGTGAGTGAATGGTGTGTGGTGTGTGAGTGACTGGTGTGTGAGTGAATGGTGTGTGAGTGAATGGTGTGTGAGTGAATGGTGTGTGGTGTGAGAGTGAATGGTGTGTGAGTGTGACCTGCGATGGGTTGGTATCCCGTCCTGCCTTGTTCCCATAGTCTCCAGACTCCCTGTGACCCTGAACACAAGTGGTTTCAGACAATCAATGGATTATACTTGGTTATGTTGACACTGCATGCATACAGTAATGGGAACAAGAACAATGAACCTTTTGCTTACTGATATAACTGTCTCATTAGGTATGTTTATATTGAATTTATTAAGCCATAGATATACAGAATTTATATTGTGATGTATTTTGTTTAAAGCAATAGCAACACAGAGCTACAGAATTACACACTTCATCTATAGTTGTACATTATTAGTCTATCTCTATATATGTTGCATTTGCACCTAGAATATTTTGATCAAGTGTAATATGATGATCTCTGTAGTGTTACAAAAATAAAATTTTACCATCCAAAAAGAGGATATTCAGAAATAAACTCAGCATTAAATATAAGGTCAGGCAGTAACACACTACATCCCAGAATCTTTGAGTACAGTTGCTTAAAGCGAAATTTGCACACAGTTCACATTTTACAGCCTGATGAAATTGTCCACATCACTATAAACACACATCCATAAACTACATGAGCCGTTCTGATCAATTACCCTTCACTCACATCACTTTGCCGTGAGTCTGAAAGTTCATTTATCATCGTTTTCTGGGAAGTCAAATGAATATTTAGACAAGCAGTTATGTGAGTAAACAACCTCTTTTACACAGGGAACTGTACAGATGAGCAGCACAGGTGTGTTACATCCATCCATCCATCCATCAATCCAGCCTGGAGCCAGTTCTTAGGCAGAGACACTGGTTTACCTAGCCAGATGTTTTAGCTGGAATAAAATATCATTCATTCATTTTCCAACCTGCTTTATCTTATTGGGTCTGAAGCCTATCCTGGAAGCAATGGGCATGAGGCAGGAAACAACCCTGGACACCCCACGACAACACAGGGAGAACATGCAAACTCCACCGTCTTGTAGTACAATGGATAAGACTATTGGCACCTATCTTGAGACATACTCACAGAGGCACATCAACCTGTGATACAGCATTAGTACAGAGGTTACCTACTCTGAGGGAATCGAAATAGATAATTGTCAGGTTTACAATAAGAAAAAAATGATCATATTATTTTTTGGATTAACTTTGCAATTTCTTGCTGCATATCTTATTTTAGGTAGCTAAGGCTCAGGTCTCCCATAATGCAGACCAGGCTAAGCAGTTGGCAGATGGATGGATGGATGGATGGATGAAGGTGAGGTGTTATGGTGGTGCATATGGTGTCCAGGTGATATAAATAGGCCAGGCAAACAATGTAAGCTGCTGGCTTCATTAAAGGCAAAGTTACTTTGAAACAAATAATAGGATAAACCATAAGGTAATATTAAACAATAGTATGTTCGATACTAGAATGATTGCTACAAAGCTTTAAATTTCATCTCCATGGTCACTGCTATGCAACCAAAGACCTTGACTAAACAACCCAAAACACAAAAAATTCCCACGGAGATGAGAAAAGTGAAATTTAATCTACTCTGAGACCTCTCAGTCTCCATAACCTGCACAAATAATATTAAAATTTCATTTGGAGAAGATTCAACTCTCAAGAGACCACTCAGATTTCAGACAGAGCACTTTCAACATACTCAGAGATTGGAGTTAAGGCAAAACACACTCAACACACACACAGAGCAGAAACATAATTCAGACTGACCACACTCAAAAAATACAGACCATTCAGAATTCACACAAACCACACTCAACACACACTATAAGGACTGAACACGCAATCATCACAGTCACCATTCAGAGTTCAGACTCAACACATACAAAGATTGCTCAATGTTCAGACAAACCACAGGCAATCGTAACCCATATCACTCCAGCCGACAGGACCGCGGGCAGTTCAGACAGAGCACCCTCAACCCTGAGAGAGACCACACAGAGTTCAGGCAGAGCATATTCAGTCTTCACATAGCCTACTTTCTCTGTTGAGTTCAATAGAGCAAAATTACCCCTGTGTCTCAGTTAGCTTTAAAGCAGAGAGGAGTTAGTTTACTGTAATTACTTCTAAATCTTCACAAAAATTTTTTATATAAAATTTCGACTTTAAACTGTGGTGCTCAATCACACGCGCAGACATTTTTTCATGAATATAGGAAATTCTGTTTGTTATATTTTATTCTCAATTCACGTCTATATTGACCTCTTAACAGAACCTTACACTAATGTTTGTAAAAGTACTGCTTTCGGAATCTTAACTTGCCACAGCATGCAATCATACAGATTACAGAAAAGCCAAGTTGGTCAATTCACATAAAATATAGATGAAAATATTAATTACCTAATATAGGCATTCTAGCACGATGTCTCAGTATTTCATCTAAGATTATCATTAACAAAAGAGGTCATAATAAGGACGGTGGAATTAAAATACATACTCATTATCCGTAATATTTTCGAGCAGAAAACCTACCTCTTCCGAATTACATTATTGACAGTCTTATTCTGTCCTCCCGGTAACGACGATAATGCCTCTGCCGATGACTACAGTACTGGAAGCTCCGCGATCGCAATGTGTGGCTTGCTATCCTTGGTACTTTGGTACTGGGCAGGCAGCCCATCCGCTGCTGGGAGTACGGGGCACGACGAAACAGCTCGGTCCGTAGCGAAGGCATCATCATCATCATTCACCGAGGCGCGATCCTGAGTCTCTGACACGTCACGAAACTATATAAGTACATTGCTGGATGTGGACGAAGGCATCAGCCACTCTTTGCTGCTAACGGAGGGTCCTCCCCCCATTCCGAGTTAAATCTGGGACTCCGGATGCCAAATATAGGTCCTATAGAAAGGGGGAGCTGTCCAGGTGCTGAAGCGTGATAGACCCGCGGTGAAGTATAACAAGCAAAATAGTGCGCTTATGAAACGTGGGTAAGACTGGACACGTCCGGAGATATATTATTGTTTAGTATTAGAAACATAGCAGAAATGATCAGAGATATAATTGTAGCTTCATCTTGAAAAAATTGCTTGTCTTGATATATTTTTCCTAAAATATATATTTAATACGAAAATGCATTTGGAGTTCATGACAATCGTCTTAAGCGTTTGTCATTCAGCTACAGTAGACATTGGACGGTTAATTACAGCGCACACCGCTCAATCCCCCCATCATTTTCACAAACCGAACTGAATGGGATGCGCTCTTGCCGTTGTGCCACACTAATGAAGACATTATAGGTAACTCCAACATTTTTTATGGAATATATGTAAACGTTTATTATGAAATTATAGTGTAAGCGAGGATTATGTTGCTTTGGGTTGGGTGGTAATTAATAAAAGAATGAGACACTTTATGACTTATAAAGGTAAATTGTGATGAAATCATTTCACGACGCTGTGCTCAGAGGTGAGCATCGCCTCGAAAATTCCAAACGTTAAAAGAAAGCTTAAGAAACATACTTCAGAATGTAGACTAAACGTAATTAAGGGATTACGCGTGAATTGTCACTTATTATTAAAACATTTTAAATAAACGAATGGGGAAAAACTCGTTCTTTTTACCGTTCGCTTCAAACGTTTCATTGTTAATATTCCCGCAATCTGTTACTGAATATGCAGCCGGAAGATGGACTAACATGTATGGTATGTGAAGGTTAATCAGTGTAGGCCTACTGTATGTGTATATTTGAATTGAATTAAAAGGTCATTGACCTAATGGGCCGCGCAGATATGAAACAGGTCCTGTTGCCTCACTAAGTTAGATCTATGAAAGGTTTTATATACAAGTGCACTTATAGATATTTCAATTGGGGCCTTCAATTTTCAACATGTTCAATCAGTAGCCTACATTTGGTGACACCTCTTGATTAAAATACCGAATTCTTGACTTCTGAAATATAGTTCTTCATGGGCTAGTAATCATATTTTTTGGACCAAGTATTAAAAATGTATTCATTGCACGATGCAGTTCAGTAGGTTTTGTGTGTGTGTGTGTGTGTGTGTGTATGTGTGTAAAATGGATGTGCTTATTGTGTCATTGTGAGCTCGGAGGTCACGCCGTGCCAGCGGCTAACCTGCACTGGTTTGACCAGAGTCACATTTTATCGGAAAACTGTATCACTTATACAAACACAAACTTTTCATAATAAATCTGATCAACTTCAGTTCGCTGAAATTTGTTTAGGGGGATGAAAACGCGCACGGAATTGCCTTACAAATGTTACAAAACATCTGACACACGATAGTCTTCCTGAATGGAGCGTGTCCCAACATGCAAAATGCAGATTACCGAAACAAAAACCATTTACACCATCCCTGAGCAAGAGAAACATGACACTACTGTAATTCACGGCTCAAGCAAACACCTGGAGACACGTTCATTTAGTCATCTTATTTTTTTAATTTCAGGATTATTAATAATGATCGGTGTAAATTATGAAAACGTTTATTTTTTGGCAACACGGATGATTCACACGCTCGCATTTGTTATTAAAACAAAAACATAGGCTTCTTACGTATACACAGGTTTTTCTTAAAGAGTGTTTGTTAAGCAGCCGAATATGAATAGGCTACTAACATTGCTTAGAACAAATCACGATGGATTAGCACACAAATTCGGTTTTATTTTATTATCTGGATTATTAGTGTAATAGTCTAAGTGTTTACTGTCAAATTGGATATGGGCAGTTGTGAAGTTCATGCAGGTCTATGATGTAACACGTTTTAGTTAATTAGGCATCTCATTGTAGAAAAAGAGTCAGTTTCTTTGCAACGGAAGCGTCGCTTTATGAATGATGCAAGGTAAAGATCCCCAAAACAGTTCCTCATGAAGTTTTCCAATACGGCACACCGCCGCTCTCCATTTTACAATCATTACGTCTCATATTCTTTACATCATGGGGCGTTTATGAAATCAGAGTGCAGTAATTCAAAGAGAGACGCAACGTGGCGTTTAAAGGCGAACGCCAGCAGCATGGCGGTCCTCTGGCTGGCAGGTTTTGTGCAGCCCAGCCTCGCAGCGAGATTAATCGTCTTCGCAATTTCCCTATAATGGCAACTTCGCGACCGCAGAAGAAACTATGTAAACAGATCACACAAACGCAAGCTTCCTCACAATGATCTTCATACCGCGGGCTTCATTTCACTTCCCCATCTGCATTGTGAACATTCCTCCTCTGATATACAGTATACCTCTTCGCTTCACAAAAGTATTTTAACTGAACAGGACAGAGTAAACGCCGTATATCCAAAAGGACACATAGCTGTTACTCTCTGCCATTCGCCGTCTGGGGATCTGTCATGAACAGTATATGTGTTTGTTTTTCGGCTTAAAAAGATATAGCTGCCCCTGGTGGTAATTTTTCGCTTTGACCATATAGTACTACTACTGCAATTCACTCCTAACATTATACTATTCTTTAATAATATTATTAAAGAATAATATCTAGTTACGAACATAGGTCACTCAGCATCGTAAGTCAAATACAGAAGGTAGGCTAGAACCACGATGCTGCCAGAAAATTTGTTTGATACATTTAATTAATAAACAAATCAACCAATTCATAAAAATCTTACAGTAGATAAACTTACAAAATGTAAGGGAAACTGTAACGTTTCAGTGTTCTTCCACACCTGTCTTGTTATGAATGGGAAGATAAAGCTCAAGTTGTACGAAAACTGGTATGTAGGTTTCTGTATCAATCTATCATGCCGTCTGTGACCCTACGAGAAAGTGCATTAATAGTTGTGTCACTAGCAATGTGGACAAACTGCAATCACAACATTTCTCACCTATAGAGAATATACCCACGCCCGTTTTACTGACGATTAAGTTTCGGAACGTAATGTCATTCTAGCTAGAGACTGACTCACCGCCACAGAAACCAGAGCGGCTGTGATACAATTCACTTCTTGAAGGTAAGCTCTACGTTTTATCTATATACTTATACTCACAAATATTCTTTGATTAATCTCTCTATGTCAATTAACTTAATAGTTCTGTGTATAAGACCAGCCACTGATAAGACTTAATTACTCTTTTGCTTATAAACATTTGAATCTATACTACACTCGTGTCAGTACAGGTGCATACAGCCCAATCACGGTCCTGCATGCCTTTTCCCGGAATTTTAAACAAAGACGAGAGATTTGTTACATTACATTTAGGCTACAAAATAAAGTGAGAAAACAGCCCAATGAATAACATGGATAAGACTTGTAGTTTTCTTCATTAAGTGAATCATAATTCATAAATTCTATAGGAAGGCAGATGATAAGAACAGGTAAACAAAAGATGTCATCAGCAAATGCATAATAGCTGGGCATACATATTGCTCCATGAGTATGATGTCACGGCATGAGCCAATTTCAGCACGCCGTGTGGTTTTTTAAGACAAGAAAACGACTTTCTCGATGACACAGTAAGTAGTGCGAAGGTTTATAGCCTAGATTTTAGTACATGTTGATGCATGTATCTGCCATTGTATTATTCTCATACAACTCATGTCACATGTGACCACCTTTCCAGCTGCCTGAATGTGCCTCTTGTTGGTCAAACATATTTATTACTAAATAAGTATTAATCAACTCCTGCATTTTTTGTTTATGTGATTTTATGCTGTGTTTTCTCATCCTTTCCAGGAATTTCTATATCCAGAAAGAAAAAGATTCTCAAATGATGGCAGATAAAAATATCCAAGGTAAAGGAAAACAGGGTAATTATTTGAAAATTTAAATGTGGAGTCCATAATTACCAGCACCATAGTGGGGGCTCTTTAGCACCTGGCAGAATGAAGAGGCAGAAATTCCATTAGGAAGGTACCACAGTGCTTTGCCCAGACTGACACAGCAGGCTGCCTACTGACCCTATGAGGTGCAAACAGCCTTTTGTAGAGTCACCTGCATTGTGCCATTTGGGTTAATGATGGACCTGTTTTTTTTTGGTAGAACATGGCAACCTCTGTAACGCTTCAGAGGCCTCATACTGTACCAACGGGGGGACATGTTACCGGATTCCTGCCATGCCTACAATCACCTGCATGTAAGTTACCTGTACTCTAACTGAAGGTGATGCTCGGAACTCTGAAGCGACATGTAGACATGAACCACAATCTGCAGCATAATTCAATAGTGGTGAATGTTTCCCTCAGACATCCTGAATGTTATTAGTATAGTTTCTAGGGTTAATTCTTTTTTTTAGCCAACTCGCTAACCTATTGGCAAACACCATGACTGTTTGCAGATGTAGAAATAACTATAAGGGCAGCAGATGTGAGGAGTTTCAGCTCTTCAGTGTGTCGGAGAGCAGTGATAATGCCGGCCTGATCTCAGCCGTGGTCGTCTTGATCATCCTCATCCTAATGGCGCTAATGGTTGTCATCTACCTCATCTTCAAGTGAGTAAAATGTGGTCCTTCATGGGCCAATTGTTGAGCAAAAAAAAAAGAGCGCAACAGTCATGCAACGAACTTGACAGCAACAAGCATCTTTAAGTGCTTCAAATGCCAGGCCTGTGACTTGCCTTTGATAGAAAACTGTGGAATTAGCCAAAAATGGTACCGTTAACAACAAAAGAGACTCTCAAGCAGCATATTAGCTAAGTAGCAAACAATATTTACTCACGATTCTAAGGTTTCGCCTGTGGAAGATTTCCATGCTCTGTCTTTTACTTACCATTTCAGATAGAGTGGGTGACATCAAATTTGTACATACCACTCCTTAAACTTTGGTGTGTAATTTCTGAGAATAACACTCCCCCATGCTATATACACAAAAGCATATTTTTGGGTCTGCTGATTATGACTCCGCCATTCTCAGAGCCCTGAATATGTTCATAAGTCAAGGATGATCAGCAGGGGGCTGTAGAGACCAGGCGGCACACTCATGTGTGGTCCACTGTCACACCTCACAGGCTGTGGGCCCAGAAAAAGGAGGCCCAGAAGCAACAGAGAAACAGACCGTACCGGCAGGTACCACGCAGGGTGTGAGACCAGCGACCAGGGGGACATCACAACATCCTCTTCAGGCGTTGATGAACTGAGCGGCCTGTGAGGATAAAACCATGAACGACCCACAGTGGAAGGAGAGAAAGGTGCCTGCAGTTAACCATTAAGCATGCAGCTTCTCCCGCCTGTCTCGTTGCTGCTCTGCATCGGTCCCTGCCGTGGGCGTCTTCTCAGCAGGCCAGACGGACCCCCAGAGACAAAAGGCAGGACATCTCAGTGGATCCTTTCTGACGAAACCAAGCATGTACAGACGCTCCTCTACTTACGAATGAGATACATTCCGAACGGCCGTATGTAACTTGAAATGTTCGTAAGTTTTTGTTCAACATCATTTTAAGGGTATATGCAAGTACAAAGAACTAGGATGCTGGGAGTAAGCACGCTACGCTGCTGCACGGCGGGAGTAGCGGCCAGAAGTCGTACTAGGTGGAATTGAATGTTGTGGACAGGAAACGGGAGCCCAAGGAACACAATTTTTATACTTACAGTCCTCTTTGTTCATATGCCTGAAAGTTTGTAAGTAGAGAAGCGTCTGTATATTTATTTCCATTGCCAGAACACGATGCTGGCTAACACTGATAACTTGCTGCAATTGAATCCTATGCAAAAACCAGAACCTTATTTTTGATATGTGACACCACTTCAGAGCTGTGTGACGGAGTGCAAGGTACAGCCAACTGAATGCATAGCGCTGCCCTTCATCAGTCACTTTTTAATCATTTGTATATTTTCCTTTATGGTATTCCCTGTTTCCTGTTAGTCAATAAAAAGGCAGTTTGTCATTACAAACACACCTTTTTTGTAATCCTCCGGTGTACTGGATTGTTAATCATGTGAATAGTGACACCAGCTTCTTTCCTATGGTATCACGGATTAACGTGAATCATTTATTCTTAAAAGCATTCACATTACTCAGCTACAGTAACAAGACGTTCCTCCCACGCAGTTCGTGTGACTTTTGATTCACACGCCGGAGCCTCTTTAACGTTTGATCGTTATCAATGAACTGTCTGCCACAGTCACCCTTCCAGTTAGAAGAATGTGTCTTATAACACAGAATCAATGAGAAAGACTTTTTTTTTTAAGTTTTATTTGACTTTATATTATGCTTGAAAAACTGAAGGATTTGATTTCTGTACTCTGTAGGCTGGTAATTCTAATGCTCATGTTAGCTTTGTTTATAGCTACCTTAAGCCAAACTCCCATCCTGACTGATGAAAGCTGAGTGACTATGCAACTAAGTACATTACCAGTCAAAAGTTTTTCTACAGTACAGGTTTTTACCACTAATAGTTTATTATTAAAAATATATAAACATTTAAAAATTAATCTAATTAATGAGGTCTCAAAGAGCAATGGGAGAGTGATAAAGTGATAAAGAATTTGCTATAAAAATTCATGGAAACTAGTGAAGCAGCATGGAAATTGTCATGGAGGCATATTGTTAGTTGGACTGACGGTTGATAACCTATTACTGTCACACTCTGATAAACCAACAGCATTTCCCAGAATTCCACAGGTGAGGCACACAGCCACGCCTGAGCACCCACACCACCGTTAAGCTTCCACCCAGCATGCTGCAGAAAGTCCCTCAGAAACCCAGAGGAATCAAAGTTAAGGACAGACTGACTTGTTTATTGGGAATGTTTATGACAGAGGAGGTGGACACACAGGTGCATGCAACGTAGGGAACTCCTTCTCACTTTATTAAGGCCGAACAGCGTGAAATGTGTCCAAATACCCTGTAATAAGACGCAGCGAGAGCTAATCTTCACAAATGGCCCCAAAAACGTTCCGCTTGAGGAAAATTCAATTTTCCCAAAATGAAAAAGAACAGACACCAAAGAGGAGGGGAGCCGCTGCAGGCCAGCAGCGAAACAGCCGAGGGGCTTCGAACCCGGGGCACGTCACAGCACGTCGCCGAGGGCAGTGCCGCTGTCTGCAGGTTCGATTCACGGTGGAGGAAACTCAAAACGCAAAAGTCCACAATTTACTGAGACAATCAGGTCAGCTCCTGCCATCATGTCTGTGAGACTGGGCGTCTCTTCCCTTGCATTAATGTGCAAAATCACACTGCACGAACTGAAATGGACCTTCAAAGTGACAGCATTACTGTCCTTTAATACTGCATGGGGGGGGGGTTGGAAAAAAGCCATTTGGAGCAGCAGAGGATTCATCAAAGGCCACAGAAAAACACTAAAATTAAACAACCAGAGGTGGTCAATAAGTAATCACTTAATGTCAATAAGAAAATCCAGTCACATGACACACGGAAGCAAGGCTCACAGTGCGGTATGATGGGCTGGGCAGCAAGGTCCACACAACCCAAGCAGAGGGCGGGCCATCAGAGAGCGGGCCATCAGAGGGCGGGCCTCAGCCCATCGCCATGGCCACACCAATCAGGCATGGTTCAGACTAACACACATAATGATGCTTTATTGCACAATAAAAAGGATGAGAAGGGGAAGAACCCTCTGCATGGGGTGCCCCTATTGATTTAGTTTCTGGGTGACTGACCTGCCCCGCACTGAGGGAATCAGTCGAAGTCGAGCGCCGCTCAGTGCTCGGGCATCCCCGGCATGCGCCTCTACCTCAACAGCAATCCAAAGCATGAGACCAAAGCAAAAATGCTGATAGCAAGGGTTTCAGTATGGGGTAAATATGGTGCTTTGACAAAAGCTGGATCTAAATGGCCGAAGAAAGATCTAGTTAATGCTGGGGATGATCCGGAGTAACGTCTGCTGGGACTAAAGACACAGTTACTCTATCCTACAAGACGCCGGTTTGTGTTACACCAAGCCACAAGCCGTCAAAAGAGGCGGAACCGGAAGGCTGAGAGAGCAGGCGTGGGACAGCACTGAGGATCACCCGCCTCCCCAGCCAGCTGCCCCTCCCCCACAGGCCGCTATCCTAGGTGCACCAGCGTCATGACGGTGGTGAAGCCGTGCTGGAGGCCATCGGCGTCCGAGTTGGTCAGCATGTAGTTGCCCGTGACAATGCGGTCACAGCCAATCTCACCGTTGCCAAAGAAACCGAAGAGCGGGATGCTGGGAAAGACCTTGCGGAAGGCGTGCGCCTCCACGTCGCGCTGGTTGTAGTAGTTCTGGCCGCGGCCGACGCAGGCGAACATGAAGCCCAGTGTGTTGTGCTCGGGGATGCTGGCCGCCTTCAGCCGCTGCACCGCCGCCTCGGCCGCCTTCTCTGTGGTCACGTCTTGGTCCAGAAGCACCGAGGCCCCCTGGACCCGAGGCCCGCTCAGCGTCAGGCCTACCACGCCGTACGAGCCCCGCCCGCAGCTGCAGAGGGCAACCAGCACTGTCACGAGCAACAGCAACTGTGTCTGCACACCAGCAACAGGTCATTTTAACTATCTACTGTTTCCCTACTGGTATTTCATATGGAACTTACTGGTTTAAATTGTGGTAATTTACATACACACCCACACCATAAAGCCAATGAGAGTGAAGCTTACCACCAACCAGCCAAAGAGTACAAATCCATCACTAAATAGCCAATGAGATTTGAGATGACGAGTTTGAGAATCATATAATGCTCTCACCATATCCTGGAGTGGGAAAAGACACTCTCCACATGGCCCCCAGCAACGAGGACACTGCTCTGTGCCAGAGGCTGCAGAATATGGTGCAGAAAGCGTGGCCCGCCCGCCTTGAAAGCCTGGTAGCCAAACAGGAGCACTACACGCAATTCGGGGTCACCCACGAGACCTGCGATGTAGCAAGAAGCCAAACGTGTGCCAGGCATCCTTCTGCAGCACCATCACCTTCAGTGACACCCAAACACATTTCCTACACACCCAGAGATTACTAGAGATACAAGAACAGGATCCTCTTTGTAATGTAGGCCAAACATTTGGTGATGTGTTGGGGACATTAACCAACCAAAAACACACTATCTACTTATTCAGCAGATGCTTTTTTGGCCAAAGTTACATACACGTGAGTATGAAAGAACAGGATCAGAGAGCAGGATTAATTATAATTACTGTGCCAACCATGGGATTTGACCTAGTGACCTTCTGGGAAAAGGGTACAGTGTCCTAACCTGACATGCTAAACACCCTTCCCACTTAAGCAACACAAAAGTGCTTGACAGCGTTTGTATCATAGCCCTAGTTTGGGAAGTTGGTGGGAACACAGGTTCCTGTAGGGGGGAGACAGGCAGGCAGACCCCTGGGCACCTACCTGCTTCCTCCAGGGCTGTCTTAGAGAGTGTCTGCTTGCAGAAGTGGAAGGGCCTGACAGTCACCCCATCCATGCTGGGGATCATGAGGGCAAAGCCAGCCTCCCCATCCTGGTGCTCTTGCGGCTGGCTGGAGGGCTGCCCACTAGGGGTCACTGCAGGGGAAGGAGAGATCCACATGGAAATGTGTCTGGTCTCATCTCTGCTTGACCGACTTAGCCACTGAAACACACCCACCCTTACACAACCCTAAGCAAATGAACCACTTAACACTCCATAACTGGAACAGAAAAAACTGGTTCTCTTACACGTAAGAGGTGCAATGTAGTGAAAATAGACATTTCACCTTATTTTGTAAATTGACTAAACAGCCCAATGATAAAGTGGCACCTGAAATCAGCATAAATGAACACTGAGGCTTCCTCATCAGGACCGACAGAACTGAAAAAATGAAGCAGTGCTCCCTTACACACGATGCCCGGGGTGGCGATCCCAAGGATGTCACAGCCTTTGGGAAACAGTCTTTTCAGGTCCTCAGCCACGTGAGAACTGCACAAGGTCTTTGCTGCAAGAAAAAAAAAAAATATATGGGGGGGGCAGAAATTTCTAAAAAAAAAAAAAAAAAAAAGTCTGTAAGAAAGCTTCTTTGCCCGTGACATGCACAGATTTTGAGGGGCAGGTGCATGACCAGGGGGACGTGCTCGCTCAGGACATTCTATGAGATTGTCGGTTATCGGAAAAGGGCGTTTGTACATCAGAGGGCTACATTCATTCGTTCAGGTGTGGCAGCCCCCCTCCCCACTTGTGCCTGCTCTTTCCCTTTTCTCTGAACTGTACTATTTCTCAGGCACATATATGACCGATACGTCAACCAATGCATCCTACCTTTTTTCGGCCAGTAGGAACGTCCATTAATGGTCTCGCTGTCGGCCATTAAAAGAACCGTCTGTGGCAGCAGGTAAATGTTCTGTAAATATCAGAATAACAGGTACACTGTATTAACTTTTCTGTCACCAGAACATGGGCAAAGTGATCAAATGCCCCAGATGCAATGGCAAGCAGCACCTCGACTTCTTCAGCCAAAGTCCTGTAGAGAACGTGTCCTTCTGAGCTGGAGGAGCCGGTGGCTGACACCCAGCCCAGCTGCTGCTGGGTCCTCAGTACCCGACGAGCGCAGTTCCTCCATAGGCGACACACGCTGCAGGTAACACGCAAAATGTTAACTGCCATCGTTGTTAAAAGCAACAGCCCCGCTTCTTTGGGAAGAAAGCCGATCTGGAACTAGGGCTCAAAAGATACGACGTTAAAATATTCAACACATTAACTCGAAACGTCAGGGCACCTTGATCCTGACGTAACTAATTAATTTACTTTTATAACAGCAAGCAAATGAGGTAAGACTGTGCAAGTCGCAAGTTTAACTGAGAGTGGAAAAAAATCAGACTATTGCTTCTACTGACTACAAAACCACATCGGCAGATAGAGTTATTATTTAGTATTAGATACTAATAGAATCCCACTTTCATAAACCATTTATTTTTAAAATCATAATGATTGCACTGAAAGCTAAGCCCACGATGATGCCCTTTGCAGACCAAAGTCGCAGCGAATCGCAGGAGCTCCGCCAATAGATACTTTCAGGCACAGCCAGTCCCTCTTGCTTATTAGTGAAAAAACACCGTTAAAATAACTTCACGTAACTCTTTTTCTCAGTCACCATATCGGACACACACATAAGCACTGGGTTATTTTCGGGAAACGAGGACGCCGCTAGCTAACCAGGTAAAGTGCTTCATACCAAGCGCTACGGAGAAGTGACTTGGTCGGCACGAACGTCAATATCCTCTCCACTACTTCGGCCACATTGCTAAGGATGTAACCCGCTTTGCTTCCATACTCCGCGTTTAGACAATCAGTGTTTACATCCATATTTCCCTGAAAGCAACCCAGGACATCCGACAGCTTGTCCTTCGACCTCCTGACCCCGGAAGAGGAAGCCACTGTCTTTTCCTGACGTCCCACTGCTGCCACCTAGCGATATCCCGCTCTAATAGACATTCCGGACATGGGAATAACGAACTGTGTGTCAGTCACTGACTGATTTATAGTCCTGCTACTCACTGACTGATATATGTTCCCGGTGGGCTACGCCGAGCAATTATTGTTCCCCCGTCGTGGGCTTCATCGAGACCATATTTTTTCCAGTATTGCTAATATCATTGCTTTTGTGTTTATTGTTCTGTCATTTCCTTAAAATTTCATACTTGTATGAAGGATTCTCCACATTTAAACATATGATATCTAACCTAACATCACCAAAAGGGCTCCATATATCGGGTATCAAGGAACATTCATGTTTTTTTGTTAAGGGAGCACCAATATATCGGTGTTTCTCAAACCAGTCCCCGGGAACCCCAGAAGGTCCATGTTTTTGCTCTCTCCCAATTCGTTTGGAGTTGGGAAGGAGTAAAAATGTGGACTGTCTGGGGATCACCAAGGACTGGTTTGAGAAACACTGCAATATATAATATTGCTGATTTACCTGAGGATACCAGAGGTGAATAGTTCAGGTCCAGAAAGTACAAATCCAGACCAAGATTTTGTTTCAACCAACCAGTTCATTATAGGGTGCGTTCAACTTGGGCTGAAATGTGCTGCATGATCCATCTTAAATCGTCTTGCTCTCATGAGATTTTTATATCATGTGACGACAATAAAAACTTTGAATCCTTGAAGTAAATGTATTTGATCTTTTTCCTGGATCTTTTTACACAGGGCCACTATACACAGTAGTTTATTTTTTTCCACTGCTAACAGTTTGGAACAGGAGTTGGTTATAGTAAAAGAAGGTGCATGCAGGTGATATTTGTATAGATTTATCTACATCCTTCTGGCAGTTCTGCCATTGCAGTCAAGTCTCACACTGCGAGGAGTAGAAGTTGTCCGACTTGGCTGAAGTCAGTTTATACTCCACACCTGCAGTCGCCGACAGATCTCGCTCCACGTCACGTCAGCTACAGACAGACCTTAGCCCAAGTCGAACACACCCATAGTCACAGACTAAGAGTACTCAACTGGTTGGTTGAAACTATGTCTTGGTCTGGATTTTTACTTTCTGGACCTAAGCTATCCATCACTGGAGGATAGTTGGAGAATGGCATTCATTGAAGCATCCCAGAGAAGTGTTTCCGAAGTGTTAGTCTTATTGTACAAAGTATACATATACATAATAGGCCTGTGAGAAATGTGTGTATACCTACAAATTCCTCCTTCAGAAGGAACATAGTTTACTTTGTACTCTTATTATACAGCATCTGAATGAAACCCACATGCTTACTGTTTCATGACTTCTGAAGTGTAGCACAAGCAAACCCAATACACAAGTGCTTATCAATTTCAATTTTAATTTACACATCAAATGTACAAAAATAACTGACATAAAAAAGCTACTTTGAAAGTAACCGTTGTTCATCTTTGAGAGCCAGCTGGTGACATGGCTTGATTGGCACCGATTTGAGTTGCCGGGGCGCACTCTGTCCGCCGTCAGCCACGCCTGGCTTTGTCAAACTCCTTGGCGATCTTCAAGGCTGTGCCGTTCAGTCCCACGGACTGCATGTTTATCAAGACAGCAACGACCACTCCCCTTGGGGGGGTCAACACCTTGTTCAGTGTCTCCTGTGCTTCCTCAGGCAGCACCAGGAGCACGCTGCTGGCCCCCACGGCACCCCCTGTGTGAGAGATGTAGTGCCGGCGTTTCCTGCACTGCCCGTATTCCTCATGTTTTTCTACGACCAGCCAGCCCATCCCGTATCTGCCGTCCTTATCCCAGGAGCCCTCGGTCTTGTCTACCCGGGCCCATACCATGGCAGCAGTTTGGGGCTTTATGAACCCGGGCAGCAGCTCCTCTTTGTCTTTCCTGTGGGCCATCTGGTAACTGTACAGCATGGCATTGCCAAACAGCAGCAGGTCACCCACGGTAGAGAGGAATCCACCCCCTGCCCACTTGTAGGAATTATCCACATAGGGGCAGTTTACAATCCGGCCTTTCTTATTGAAGTGGTAAAACCTGCCACAAAGAGAAATATAAAAAGTAATTAAAATATAATCATTCTGCCTGGTTTTTATATTTTGAAAAATATTTTTAAATTTTATATTTCTTTAACCAGCACCTAACAAATGCAACTCATGTTAAAAACCCACCCCCCGAGTTGAAAGGAGTGACCCCCCCCCCCCCCCGTCACCTGGAGCGGTGGTATATAATGGGGTCGTTCTCTTCGGCCACGGTGTTCAGCATGCCCAGGTCCCGGAACATCTGCGTCATGTGATCCAAGAAGCGCTGGCCCGCGGCCCTCTCCACCACGGCACTCAGTAGGGTGAAGGCGTGCGTGGAGTACAGGAAAGTGGTGCCTACGGAAGAACCCGGAACAAAGCTGTAGGCGGAAGGCAGTGGCGAGGTGCCTAGGCAGCGCCATTATGATATCCCAGGAGGGTGGGGATGTCTATTACTTTCTCTGGCAGCATCAAAGATGTTATTATGATAGACAACCAATCACTGAGCCGAAAAACCATACCTGGCTTAAAAACAAGTGGGTCATTTTTAAACAGGTCGAGAGCCTGAACCACGCTATCAAAGCTCTGCTTAAGGTAGTACTCCTCCTGCCCAAACTCCCTCTTCTTCTTCCCCGGCCCGTTCTCCTTCTTCTTGTCGTCATTATTTTTTTCTTTGTTGTCGACACCCTTGTCCTCATTGCGTAGCCTTCCTGGAGACCAGGGGGGGCGTTTTGTTTTCTCTTTCTCCTCTCTCACCTTCTTCAAATCTTTCTCATAGTGGCGTATCCCACTCAGATGGGACAGCAGCATCCTTGTGGTTATGGTTACCTGGGAAAGTGTGTTGGGTGCAGGAGGGTCATAATTTCTGTTTTCTGACAGCCCGACAACACAGAATAGAGAAACCAGAACATTCCACTCAGATGCGAGGAGAAGCGTCATATCTAAACCCTAAAACGTCCCCTAGGCTCTGGCACTCACAGGTTTTCCCTCAAACTCCTTCGCAGGGAACTCTGGCACATATTTCTGCACAGGCACGTCAAGGTCCAGAAGGCCCTGCTCCCACAGACGTGCTGCAGCCGTTGTTGTGAGGGACTTGCTGATGCTGGCGATCCGCATCACACTCTCCGCTCTGCAGGGAACTCTGTTCTCCAAGTCCGCGTATCCCAGCCCTATAAGAGGCACAGGATCAGATTAGGAACTCACATGTCACTTTTGACCACATGGTAATAAACCACCTTTTATATGTACCCTGTACTGCATCTTGGGTGTTCCCATGCCTTGTGCCCTGTGCTGCCTAGGATAGCCCCCAGAACCCCCCACCCCTCCCCAAGTAGCATAAGCAGTCAGAAGATGGATGGATGGATGGATGGATATTTTCTGCAAAGGCAAAAGAGTCATGCACACAAACTCACCTTCTGACCAGACAGGAACTCCATCTACAGATACTCCAACCACAATCCCTGGTGCCCCCACTTCATCCTGGAAAAAGAACAAACGATGAGTCCAAAATATCATTTGAAGAAATGTCATTTCATGAAAAAGACGAAGAGTTTCCATCATTCCAAGACCAGGACATGACTGATGTTTATACTACAGGTAGAACTCCACTGGGTGCCTTAACAAATAATAATAATAATAATAATAAATACATTTTATTTAAACTTCTTGAAACATAAGCTATGGACACACTTAGTTTATTTTAAAAATTAACTAAAAATTTAAAACTATAATAAAACATAGTGGCTTAATAAATCGCGATAACCTACAAACCACGAGTTTTGTGTATCGATACTGCATCAGGCATTTGAAATAAAACACGTATAAACATTATGAAATATGACCCCCAAATACCTGTACCTTTATCCTCTGCAGCAAGTCCCGGCTGACTTTGACGGCACCATCATAGCCTCTGTTCCCGGTGCGCTCCTCTGCCGTTTCCTCCTCGCATTCACTATCCACGTACACATGATCTTTTATTCCTAAAGCTAAAACGGAACCGGCACCGACCCCCAGAATCCAAAACCGTAACCGTGCAAATTTAAATAGCGCAAACAGACTACGCGCGGTTGTACGGACGCCCCGGCTTTGTTGGTAAACATGCGGACAATTTCCCGGAAGGTTCCTTCGCTGAAATCGGCTGGTGCGTAAAGAATAAAGACGCACTTTCTGCGGACGGGCGAACTTACATTTCACGATTAAATCATTAATCGCAGAGGAAAAAAACCTAGACATGGCTTTAAAAAAAAAAAAAAAAAAAAAAAACATTAAAAACTGTGCGAAATCTAGCAGTGCGAATCAATAGCAGCAAAACAAGAGAGGGGCATTGAAGGGGCTGTGTTTCAGTGTGTACATATCAAAGGCTTAAGTAATCGACTCCGGATTCGAGGATGGCCTGTTACCGGCTGGAGGCCGCTGTACCCCGGTGGCTGTCACGTAACGAGCGATATCGCACGCGACCTGCCCGTATCAGACGCGGACATGCGCGCAGTCGGGGCGCCATCACCCTCTGCTAATCTGCCGCCGATGTTAGGGCACTCTGCCCACAGCTGTTTAATTAGAATTACAGAAACGTCCATAACCTGCAGATGTGTTTTATGGCCTTCAATTTGTAGTCTTGCTTTATTACAAAATAAAATGCAAGCTATAGTCACGGAGATAAAAAAAATGTGGAATCCTTTTATGGATCGATGTTTTTCTTGTTTCGTCATGTAAGATTTATTTGATGGTGAGCTGATATTATTTTAGAATGTAAATTAGATACATTGGATATGGCCAACACTTACGTTACCTTTTCACTGCCCCGGATGTTTTTTTTTTTTTTTTTTTTTTAACTGAAAAAAAAAATCTCACTCAGTCGCCATGAGGCGGTTCGCGGCACAGCCTCCAGGGGTCACTATTGCAGCAATACGAGAATGCTCCCCTAACCCTAACGCAGAGCAGGGACCACAGGAGCACTCAGATGAGCGCTGTGTAACAAAGCCCTACGGTAGGCGAATGTAAGGGTTTATAACAGGATACGCATAATAGTGCCGCTGGTGACCTCAAAAAAGCTGTGACAGTATAATGAAATTATTACAAGTCAATGGGTTTGTGATCAAGTGGTGAAACTTTTTGATCATCCAATTCCAGAAAACTGAATAAGGGATCCATAAATATAGAGTAATTCCCAAACATACTCATTGTACATATTCACTGTACTGAATCCTGTAACCCAATGGGTATCATGGTAATCTTGATGAATGTTAATACACGTTACGTATTTTTTTCTGCTTTGCCCCTGCTATAGTGCTAATTTTATAATTCATCTTATTACACAGAAAACTAGTAGGACTTTGATTTAGTTAAGGAGATAAAACATATATTACCTAAAATGACTTACATGGCAAAAAAATTATGCAGTGCCTTACAAAAATTATTAAAATAAAATCAAAAACTGAAACCCCACACATTAGTATTTGGTGAAGCCATGTTTTGTTGTAATAATAGCTGAGTACTATCTGAGGAACTACCAGTGTTTGACACTGTTCAGAAGTGATTTTTGGGTTCAGTACTGCTGCACGGTGCTCGCTCTCTCTCTCTCTCTCTCTCTCTCTCTCTATATATATATATATATATTTCTCATTTTTAGTCCCCACTTCCTGGTTAGCGTGCAGTGCTCTGGACCGAAGCGTCAAGGGCAAGGTCATCGTGAGAAAACGATGTTGCCTATGTCACACTTAACCCGACTGATTCACATTTTTAATCCCCACTTCCTGGTTAGCGTGCAGAGCTCTGGACCGATGCCTCACTTGCAGAAAAGGCAGCATACCAGTGGCAGGGTTGCTGCATGGGGCGCACTGCTGCTTCCAGGGCTGCGTGCGAATGTTCTCCCCATTTCATGTGGGTTTTCTCCCACAGTACACAGATATGCAGTTAGGCTAACTGGTGTTTGTGAATTGCCCTTAGAATATGACTATGTTTCCAGGGTGTTCCCCAGCCCTGTGCTGCATAGGAAAGGCTTCCCGACTCCAGTGACCCGGATAGGATGAGCGGGTGGAAGATGGACAGATTACATTTACTTTTCAACCCTTATCAATTAATTTAACTTTTCTTTGTGCGTAGCATGAACAATAAACATTGATAAATTAAACTGAAAAAATAAAGCATCACATTAGTACCCTGTCTGTAATTACATACCCTTGTATTTTTCTATCTGCTCAAAATAATCCAGCAGTCCAGAAACTCGACTGCTTCTCAGCCAGCACATAGTACAACACTCCAAAACCAAAAGCATGATATTAACCTTTAAGAAGGAATCCACTTTAGAAAGATAAAAAAGAGAAACAGTATGGTTTCCAATTACCACCATCTTGTGGTGCACAAACCCACTGATTCCAATTTTGGGTAGTTTACAAGCGACTGTTTAGGTCAGACATTTTTTACACAGTGCTTTAAAATTTGGAATCTGTTTTACGATTTAATTTTGGTTTTGTACAGATTTCATAAAGGTCATCAAAGCACACTATCGTTTTAAGTCTTTATTTAGCACTGAACATGCCCGTGCTGCACTCCTTAAATCCATCAGGATTTTCTAGTGTTGCATCAAAATAAAAAGTCAACAAATCCTATATAAAAGTGATGAGTTAGACACACAAACCCTTCATACTTAACTTTTCCATGGTCAGATATTAAACTGTTTACATCCAACCACAGGGGGAACAAACCAGAGGAGGTATTTGGAAAGTACAGCATGACCACAAACTGTAATATGACAATGTAGGCGATTCACACAATAGCTGAGTAACCTGAGCAAGTATCAAAAAACAAATTTCATACAGATGTTGGTAACTAAATTTGTGTTTCGAATTCTCAGGAAGTAATTCAGTATTTCTACGGTCAATTGTTTTTGGGCTATACTGTGTAGGGCATTCTGAGATTGCTGACTGACTGATCTCCCCTGATAGCTGCCTCTGTCACATTACCTTTCCATCTCCAATATCAGGTGTAAACATGCCAGAAGGCCCAGTTAGGAAGAAAAAACTTTGAGACACCCTTGGCCTTGTAGACTAGCAAAATGCTCCTTCATTTTATTTCTTCATTTCTGTGATCCACTTCAGCCTGTGCCACTCACTATTAAAGTAAAATTGTCAACCCAAACATATCCCAAGCTACTTGCCAAGTATTTCACAATCAACCTAAACAAATTTTCTGAATTAATTATATAAGGTGTCATGGCTGAAGGTTCTCAATGAGAAATCTGGAAGTTCTCTTCTTTAGCTTATATATAGGTTATGGGGCTTTTTTTAAACTAAGCAATCAGAGTGTCAATTATTCAAAATCGAAGACTTGTTGTACATTATTACAGAAGGCCTGTAGACGGCAGCATCTCAGCTTTGTTAAGAGCTTTTGTTTGCTTTAGGCAGACTCTGTCGCATCTGCTTTCCTCGCCGCACCCATCCGATCAATGCAAATTCCTCTAGTCAAATGCAACAAGGAATTTAGCGAGTGCAGTTTGATGTGCTTTTCCGAGACATGGCTGCATGAGCGCATTCCTGATTCTGCTGTGGACATCGCTGGCTTTTCATGTGTTCGAGCGGACAGAACGCGGCGCGATAGTGGAAAGTGCAAAGGGGGGGACTTGCTATTTTTGATAATGAGCGATGGTGCCACCCGGGTCACATTGTACTTAAGGAACGTGTCTGCAGCCCGGACATTGAGTTAGTTGCTGTAGGGCTACGTCCGTACTACTTGCCTAGGGAATTCTCACACGTAGTGGCCATTGTTGTTTACATCTCTCCATCAGCCAACGCGACAACGGCGTGTGACGTCATACACTTGGTGACCGTGAGACTCCGAACGAGACACCCAGATGCTTTCATCTGTCTCGCTATACAAAACTCTCAGTAGCTTCACACAGTTTGTGGATTGTCCCACCAGAGAAAACAGAACACTTGACTTGCTGTATGTTAATGTTAAAGAGGCATACAGCTGCAGAGCTATCAAACCATTGGGCAGATCCGACAACAACCTGGTGCACCTCCTGCCATATATCTACCACTCGTGAAGAGGCAGCCAGCCACTGTCAGGAAAGTGAGGGAGTAGTCAAAGGAGGCAAATGCAACTCTGCAGGACTGTCTGGATACTACAGACTGGGAGGCTTTGTGTGAGGTACATGGCAAGGATATTGATAGCCTCACGGACTGTGTCACAGAGTACATCAACTTCTGTGTCGACAACACGGTACCTGTCAAATCCATACGCTTTTTCCCCAACAACAAACCATGGGTCACCAAGGACATTAAAACACTCCTGAATAAGAAAAAGGAAGCATTCAGGTCACGGGACAAGGAAGCAGCCAAAGAGGTTCAACTGCAGTTGTCTGTGAAGTTAAAAGAGGGAAGGGACAACTACAGAAGGAAGCTGGAACAAAAACTACAGCAGAAAAACACCAGGGACGTGTGGAAGGGGATGGAAAAGATCACAGGCTTCAAGTCCAGCAGACAGGGGACTGATGGTGATGCTGAGAGGGCCAATGAGTTTAACCAGTTTTTTAACAGGTTCAACAATGGGCCTCAGCCCAACGGCCCCTCCACCTCCAGCATGACCTTCGCATCACCCAATGCCCCTGTGTCCAGCTTCAGCAGTACATCACCAATATGCTGCCAGCCATCCTACCCATCTTCACCTCCCACTGTAGCACATAGAAGAGTCTCCACCACTTCTTCTGAGGATGAAAATGAGACATTTATGCAGACTTCATCCTAAAAAGGCCCTGATGGCATAAATCCACAGGTTCTGAAGTCCTGCGCCTCCCAGCTATGTGGAGTTCTGCTCATGATCTTCAACTTAAGCCTCAATATCAAGAAGGTTCCGGTGCTGTGGAAGACATCATGTCTGGTCCATGTCCCGAAAAAGGCATGACCCTGTGCCCCATCAGACTACAGGCCAGTTGCACTCACTTCTCACTGCACGAAAGTCTTTGAGAAACTGGTCCTCGTCTCACTCCACCCAGTAGTTCTACCAGCACTCGACCCACTTCAGTTTGCCTATTGAACAAAGGTTGGAGTGAATGATGTCATCATTTACCTGCTGCAGCGAGCCTACAGCCACCTGGACAAACCTGGAGGATCCCTGAGGATCACATTCTTTGATTTCTCAAGTGCCTTTAACACCATTCAGCCTCCCCGACTGGGGAGTAAGTTGTCTGCTATGCAGGTTCCCTCCCCCTTAGTCTCATGGATTATGGACTATCTGACAGAAAGGCCACAATACGTGAGGCTGCAGGGC
>JAODKF010000022.1:8568691-8592373 GCA_026779585.1 Mormyrus proboscirostris | reverse complement strand
GTTGGATTTGGGGGGCGGGGGGATGGGTGTGCAAACGAAAAGAAGTCGTCCACCCAAACGACAGGTCACAGTGAGGGACAGACAGAAAATGGGAGAGGAAAGAAATCAACGGAGGAAAAACTGAAGAGCATGAATGAGTTTAAAGAGTGAAGAAGCAGGATGGGGTTGGAAGTTCAAAATAAACAGCATGCAGACTGATGCTGCAGATGCTAAGTACACCCAATGAAGGCAAGTCACGCTGCAGCCACATGGTCAACCACCACCAGTGCACTAGGTGCTTCCCATCTGCAGAACACTGCACCTTTGCGCTTAAATGGCCAGATTCCTGTATTCATCCTGCTGTAATCACTTATTCCCTATTTCAATGCAGGAAAGGCATCTACTGTGTCACTTCTTTTGAGCAAAGGCAACAGAATTCGATATGTGTTTGTTTCTACCGGAGAGAACAGCAATTGAATTTTCATAAAGCAAAAAATAACAGATAGAGATAAGAGATTTGTGAAAAAGGTAGTACTGGCTTTATACATTAGAACAAGTAAGCAGCTGGTAAGTTGTTTCTCAAACCATCCTCTGTCTAACTGGTCCAGCCCATGTATCTGGAATGAAGCGAGATCCATACCTTCCAGGTCATCAATGGTCTTCTCAAGCTTGGCAACCGATCTCTCGGCAAACTCAGCACGAGTCTCAGCCTGTCGGAGGAAACAGGACCTCAGAGTCATTTGGTCGTCCACTGGAAGTGCCACCACCCCCCCATGACTCTCCCTGGCCGCCGATGTGATCTCACCTCCTTCAGCTTGTCGGTGAGGACCTTGATCTCCTCCTCATATTTGTCCTCTTTCTGTGAGTACTGTGGATGGACGGGGAAGAGCAGGTTAGCCAAGACACTACAGAGACAGACTTGCCTGGAGGATTTGAAACAGAACACCCAGAGCAGTTCTTCCCAACCTGATCCTCAAAGACCCCCAGACAGTCCATGTTTATGCTCCAAGAGCAAAAATCTGGACTGTTTGGCTGGGAGAGGTAGGAGGGAGCAAAAACATGGATTGTCTGGGGGTCCCCAAGGATCGGGTTGGGAAACACTAACCTAGAACACCAAACAACATCAACCTTGGGCACTCATTCCCATAGAAAAAGTAGGTGCTGTTAACTGTACCTCAACAGGACACAGAACAATGGCTGGGACATGCTGGTTCCTTACTAAGCATGTGACAATCATCACCAAGGCTGAGCAAGCATGTGAACTGTGGGCTCCAGCACAGGACAGAGGCCTACCTTCTCAGCCTGAGCCTCCAGTGACTTCATGTTGTTGGTCACAGTTTTCAACTCTTCCTCAAGTTCAGAACATTTTCTGACGTTTTAGGTGCAGACAGGGTGTGGAGGTGAAGGCGGGGCAGGGTGGGGTGGGGGGGAGTGTAGAGAAAGTGCGGGAAGTCGGGTAGAAAAACAGGAAGATGACAGGGACAGGAAGTAGAAAAAAAAACAATAAAAATCCAAAGAACAGGAGAAGGGAACCCAAAGAATCACAAGATGTTGTGCTGTGTAGAAGCAGGCTTTCTAGAAAAGTCTAGGCTAGCACTGAAAGGAACAAAGCAGCACTTAGAATAACAAAAAATAAGTCACAAGAAGAAGAGTGATTTCACAAGTAAAGCAGAAGAGACTAAAGAAGGGACAGGTTAATGGTGTATGGTTAGTTTATAGTACCTGTGCTTCAGCAGCCATTAATGATTTAAAGTTTTGTTCCAAAATTCTCAGTTGCTCCTCTGCTTTTCGTACCTGTCTGTTAGTGGGTGTGAGGAAAGCAAGGCCATTCAGATCATGGAGCCATGCGCCTTGGTTTGCACATGCAATGCTGACACAGGAGAATGGCTGCATCTAAGCAACCCTGGGTTACTTGGGCGAAGGTGCCATGCGGACTAACGCAGCGTGTTAAACTTCACAGTACTGGTCTTCTGTTTATATTTATTTAGCAGATGTTTTTATCCAAAGCAACACAGGGTCAGCCGGTCCCTGGAGAAACTGGGATTAAGGGCCCAGCAGTGACATCACTCTGCCAATTATGGGTTTCGAAATTATGTCATTCTGATCTTATTCACAGAGTCCTGACCAGCGGAGCCACCCACCCCCAGTATTAGTCTTACAGGGATACAGTATGCATGGGTATTCACCCTAACTAAGCAGCTATAGTAATTCAGCTCCTCCTGCTTAACGCTGAATATGCAGCCGCCGGGGAGGTGCAGGACAGGGACCCGGTGCTGAATTAAAGATCTTACCCCTCATTCAGCTCAGCACGTTCCTCAGCACGCTCCAGATCTCCCTCAATGATCACCAGCTTACGGGCCACCTGCAGACATGATGGCACAGCAGTCACCCACCAAGCAGCTTGACACCGACGGGCGACAAAGCTGACGGACACATTCAGGTACTCGCCTCCTCATATTTGCGGTCAGCCTCCTCAGCAATGTGCTTGGCCTCCTTCAGCTGGATCTCCTGCAGCTCCAGCTTCTCCTCATCCTTGGTGGCTCTGTTCTCAATGACCTTCATGCCTCTGTCAGAAGACACAGCGCCACAAAAGTGTTACCACGTGCCAAGACTTTGTGCGGCTCATTCAGAACCAACTCATTCAAAACTGCAGTTCAGCAAAAATAAACAGGCTTCTGAAGATCAGACTGTTGATTTCTCTAATTGTTCTACTTTAACAAAAACAGAATGAAAGTCACATAAGAAGTAACAGCTTGTCACAGGCAGTGTATAATGAGGAGGCAGCTACACACAAAGGGCTGAGAGGCACAGAGGGATAGTTATGGAAGAAAAAGGAGACAGAAGTCTGCCCTCTATTCCGCTGCATCATCCTTTACGCTGGCGCTTGTTTCTACCATAACAATCCCGCTTGAGTCTGTAAACAGTGGCCATACCCACCTCAGCAGCTTGTAGCGGAAATGATTTTGCAGCCCCCAATAAGAGCATATGAGGCCACCAAATATAATAAATAGGAAGCAGCAAAAATACTCAGTCGATGGTATATAAATATTTTAAAAGGGCAATTATCCCTTCAGAGAGGTATGCACTTTCTGCCCTCCCCCAAACACACACACACACACACACACACCTCTCGCTCTCATCAGCAGCCTTTTCTGCCTCCTCCAGCTTCTGCAGGGCAGTGGCTAGACGCTCCTGGGCACGATCCAACTCCTCCTCAACCAGCTGGATACGTCTGTTCAGGGAGGCTACATCAGCCTCAGCCTATAGGGAACACAGCAGAGCACCAGCGAAATGGTGAGAGACACAGAAACCAAAACCACACACAACAAAACAACACTAGAGCAGTGGAACCACCCACCCACACACACTTCTACTGATTAACTGGAATCTGCACAGGTGTCTGTTCAGTTCCTGTGTTGTGTAAAGACTGCAGTCTACGCTCTGCTTTAGGGGCCTAGATATTTCAGCACTAAACATGCGGGTTACATATAAACATACCAGCTTGCATTTATTCAATAGAGTTCAAATCAGACCTTTGGCTACCTGGAAACAGAAAAGTCAGGGTTGACAACTTTGGTCAGCTGAGGAGAGATTTTCAATTTGAGACAAGTCTGCACAGGCATGCTGTTTTTTTTACCCTGTAAATAGTCTGTAGTATTTGCCAACAACCCCAATGCTTTTGATGTAGCTAATTTTAGGTTTATAATGGAACACTATTAAGATTTCTTGTACGAATTTGAAAGCCTGAATGTCTCGCCAGATTCCTGAGAGGTGGCAGCCCTGAAAAGTTTAAGGTATTACTCCTGTCAATAGGCCCATCAAGCCAATTAAATCACTACCAAATGCAAGGTGAAGAAATTACTCCAAATGCCAAAAAAGGGATTTTTATAAGACATTAGGTGAAATGCAGTGTGCTGCTTCCGTTTCTTAAGTGAATGGATAGGTTTGAAGCAAATTAACCTTAAAATGCAGATTCATTAATTACTGCCTAAACAGAAAATCTAGGCCCGCCTGGTTGTTTCCTCTACTAACAGAGAATGATAAATGCAAAATAAAAGACATAACTCGGTGCTAGCGGTGGTTCACAAAACCAAGCCGGCGTCAGGTCCACCCGGCGCGGTTCACGCCACGGAACACACCAAACTACCCTTTTTTCGCATTTCTGACCATTTTTGCCCACATCAGCCCCCCGCTGCTGTAGTTTTAACATACTACGTTCGTATTTGTTAGTTTTTTTTAATTATTACTTCATAAAATGTTAACCTTATTGAAATGTTGGACTGCAACTCCTACATATGGGATTAATTAGATTACAGAAAGGTGTACATCATAAATTTAGACAAATCCCCGTACGATCATAGCATGTTAGAGTTTATAAATAGGGGGACTTTGAAAAGTAAACACACACGCCTTTTTATACGCAAATCCAAGAATTCTCAGGAGTTTAATATTTTGACTTTAAATGAGTGAATATTGTTATATTAATGACCAAAGAACATTCTGTGACCCACATTACCCAAATCCTTTAGTTAATTTAAATAAAAATAGCAACGCACTTTCAAAGTTCTAATTTTTTTTTACTCACTAGTCTAGAGACATTTATGTGAATAGCACAATTTCATGCTTATTAGGGACAACATGATCGCAAATAATATGGTAGTACGTTTACTGATCTAACCCGTAAAGGAACCAGAACTACACACGGACCTTAAACTAATAGTTACACCAAACGCTGCGCCGCTTAACTCGATTATTAAAGATGTATTATTGTTGTTGTTAAGAACTACAACCCAATCAACATCACTTTAACAAAATAATTCTAACAAAATAAATCTCACTGTTGAGCCCTAACACAAGATAATACTTCCACACCTTACCCGCAGGTTCGTTCAAACACGGGTATGTGAAATTGCAAACTTATTTTAAAAACTTTTTAATTTTTTCATGGCTTACTGCTTCTCTGGTTTTTATCTCCAAACTCAGCTCTTTCTGCAGTTTCTGGGCTTTTTCTTCAGCACTATCTGCATGCTCTTGCAAAGACTTTATTTTCCTTTTCACGGCTTCCAGCGAGCCTGCCATTATTTGTCGGCCTCTTTAAAAAACACCAGCAACCTTTACACGATTCCCTTCAAAAGACGTGCAATGACGCGCTGCCTATGCAAAAGCGACAGGCTGCACCGCACCAAGAGAGCTGTGGCAGCAACACCGGAAGTGCGCTTTCATACCCTGGGCTGGCGCCGTCAAATGGCAAATTACTTTACAGAGGGGCACTTTGTACGGATTTTCTGTCCGAAGTAAAGCAGATGACAGACCGTTCACGACCTCAGGTGAAAATTTGGACTTCTGTAATAATAAGGACATCTATCTACATTCCAAAGATGCAATATAAGTGTATTCCTTAATATGGTACGCCCCCTGCTGATGTAATTCGTTAAATGCGCCTTGATCACTTTGACGCTGCTTGGTCACTTCTGGACAACCTACAGATTGAAAATAACAATTAAACCAGTCAACAACATAGAATATACAAATTTCTCCGTAGTTGATTTATTTGTTGTTATATTTCAGCATATGTAAATTTAATCGTATGTAGATCACTGAACGAATAGGCCTACTAAATTTCAAATAAGCGATTAGAAAAACAGGGCACTCAATACGTAATACAGCAGAAACTTGCACTGCTGTTGGACTAGTGCACCGTTCAGAGCAGCCCCTGCCTGGTGCTTCCTGGGAAAGACTCTAGGCTCGCCATCACCCTGTACTGGACAAGTGCTTGGAAAATGGATGGACGCAATGCTCCAAATGTTAGAAATGATTTTAATACTTCTAGTATTTAACCAGTCAAGAATTATATTTCTTTTTATATTCTACAAATAAAATAACGTGCAGGGGATTAGGGTTAGGATTAATAATTCGGTATTCAGATCGCATAAAACGTCTGAAAATTAGAACATAAATCCATCTGAGTACCCTATTTCTCTTATTGTACTGTTGCAGCCTAAGAGCTGAAGACAATGTGGCATTAGGATTTCTGTTTTTTTTTTGGGCAGCTTGGTTCCTGTATTTCATTCTGAGCAAAGACAGCTGCGGATCCTATTTCGAAACCTATTAGCATATTCAAATCTATAGTCTTCCTTCTTATTTTGCGGGCATTTGGACCTCGTTTACTAGATGAATATGGACCATGAATATGAATGTGGAATGTTCCACACAATATTAAGAATGAGAAAAAATATGTGTGTGTGCAAGAGGTTGTTTTCACTTTATACACAGGAAATTTGCTAGAATGGTCAAAGAGTTAACAGCTGTAGGCTATCTAAATTACTGTAATAAAAACATGAGTACATTCAACTTTTCCTTAGTTAAACACGATAGTAAACACGATGCGATATTCACAACCTAAATGAAGTTATTTAAAGTTGAGTATGTTTTGTTATATAATGCAAGGCCAGTTTAAGTAAGCATTAGTTAATAATCGACCTTATTAGATGTGGACATACGGAGTAAGTGAAGTTCCTGTACTTAAGTTGCTTTACCATATAAAGCACGGGGCTATATTTAACCGTCCATTCGCTCCCAACATAGAGACTGCAGATCTTGCAAGTTTATGTTTCCTACATAAATGCCGGTTAGGTTTTTTTCTGAGGTGTGTAAGGTTACTTCAGAGTTTTAAAAGCCTAGCCATCAAAAGTTTTCGTCGATAGAAACAATGCATGATTTAAGAAGGATATTGCAGATTTGAGTACAAAAACGTAAATAAATGAATGACTTCGCCATCCCCGGGTAACAGAATGCATGGATGTGAGAAAGTATGTCAGACTTTAGGGGTAAGACTGTTACTAATTACAGATTAATAGGGAATATTTTTTACATCTAACATTTTGCAAGAAAACTGAATGTAGGACATATGTAGCCTACTTTATCCATATCATTAAGACGCAACTAATAAATACTTGAAAATAAAAATGCAGTATGAATATATTTAGTATTCATATGAATAACAGTAGACATTCCAGTTTTAATATTTCACGTTTTTCGTGGGGAAAGACGGGATGCATTGCAGGAGTGGTGACGTTACAACTGTCCTCCCCTCTACTTACATCTGTGGCTTTCTTCTCAGCCAGTTCCAGTTTCTCCTGGGCGTCTTTAAGGGCCTCGGAGTACTTGTCCAGTTCATCCTCAGTTGCCTTCAGCTTCTTCTGCAGAGCTGCCAGATCATCCTCGAGCTGTGTAGCGGTTCATGCCGCCGTGGGCACGCGCGAAACCATGGAGCGTGCACGCGCAGAATCGGCGCGGTGCGCGCAGACGGAGACAATAGACAGAAAGAAAGAGCACAAGTTAGGAGAAGCTACCACAGCTAAAGATATACCTTGCTGGCAGCGCCCAGCTTTTCTCCAGTAGCAGAACCCCCCTTTCATTAACTCTATTAACAAATAAATTAACAAATATAATATGTTTCAAAAAGCCTGGCCACATTAATAATGCAATTTATAACTTGTCAATTTCATATACCATATTTATTATAGGTTATATAATATACACATTGATGTAGCTTATATATTGGCATTATGGCATGCATTATGAATGAGCGATTAGTCACTTGAGTTTATTTTCTTGTAGTGTCCACAAAGTTTGTAATAAAATATTCCAAACGTGTGAGGAAAAAATTCAAGATCTTTTATGTCCCTTATTTTGTACGTTCTTCTGAGGAATTGCTATTAATCCGTAAGGGAGAGACGATCCATTATGAAATGCTTTCTATTGGTTTATTCGATTTCTCTATTTTAAAAATAAATGCCGACCTGTTTGCTCCTCTCCTCAGCTGCTTTCTTGTCTCCCTCAGCCTGCTCTGCTCTGTCCAAGGCATTCTCCTTGTCCAGTTTGAGCATCTGCATCTTCTTCTTGATGGCATCCATGGCTGCTTATAGTTTGTCTACCAACAAAACTCCCAAAAGAAACTGCGGAGAAGTGGTTGCTCGGAGGGCAGCTTCGAGCGTCTGTGCCGGACTGAGCGCCTAGCTGGAGTGCAAGCTTTTTCTCACTGTACCCTGTCAAATATGTACTTTCGCAGGGGGGCGACTGGATTCTTTTGGACATCCAATACTTTTTTGGAAAGAGCTTCTGCTGGTCCCTTCCCCTTGCCCTGTCTTTTTTATGGATCTGTTTGACGATTCGCTGTTCCCAGACATTTGACCGTTAATATGGCTATATATGGGATTTGATGGGCAAAGAAGCAACCCCGAGCAAGACGCCTGTGCCTATTTCTAACACTGTACATATTAAACCGTCGCGTTTAGGAGACACGGGAAGCGAGACACATAGGAAATTTCTCTTAAATATAAAAGAAGCATTTAATTACTCGAGAAACTGTCCACATTTCAAATTTCGATGCCTTTCTTCAATTAAAATTTCTAAAAATGTCCAAATTTTATTACATTTGATCCATTTTTATTATTACCTCAGTTTCAGTAGGCCTAATACACCAAATACTTTTACAATGTGTTCAGATATAATGCTAAAAAACGGGAGCAGATCAGACTGAACTGAAGGTGAATGTTACGGCAGACAGTAAGCAGGCTATAAGCTGTAAGCACTTAGACTAACGCGACTGCCTCCACGTAACGCCGCATCAGCTTAGGCAAACTGTCCTGTCAGTGATACAGTCGTGATGAAGGAAGAATGATGTTGGCGAAGCCTCTGATGCATTGTTCACAATCTGAACAACACCAGATACACATGCACTCCGGCGATAGTGTATTTCATGACTTGCCATGCAGTTCCCTAAGTGCTGCTGAGTTCTGTCAAATGGTCCTTGACGGAATAACCGAGGTACTCGTACGTTTCCAGCAACCCGTTTTACTGACGGGTAACGGAGGCGCTTATGTGGCACAGCTGTCAAGCCTGATTAAAGCATACGGTGAATGCATGGGTAATCCGGCCCTCTTGGGTTTAACACTTAATAGCAATACTCAATATCTAAATGGCGCAAGGCATCTGATATAAAAATATCAGTGGATCCGATCGGTTGCAACTTCTTGCTCTTCAGAGTTAATATATAATCACTATCATATATAATCACTGATCTTTTTCCTTCCGTGGTATATGCGATAAGTGAATTTTCATTATAACCTATTTTGCCGACGTGAAATGACAATGATTTTTTTGCGACTTAGTACATAAGTTATGATTGTTTCTACGTGTTGAAATAACTATGCGCGCGATCAGACGAATGACAATGAGTGTCAATCGTGACTTTTCTAAAGGGAAGCGATGCCAGAAGCTGGCTTATGTCTGTGTCCTGCTGCTTCGGCTCGTGTCCTCCTCGTTCTTCTTAAGTTCCTTCAGGCAGTATTTTTAGCAACGCCTTCACCCCCCCAGCGCACCTGCCTTGGTCTGTAAATTTCTATTAGAATACCACACCATGTGGCTGGGGTCAACCCTTATGAAGTACACCCCTAAAATTAAACTACCTCTTAAACTTTATCTATCTATCTATCTATGACTATATTTTTAAATTATTTATAATCGGCATTCTCAATCGTGTTATTTAAGCAGAGTTATAATAAACCCATCTGAAAATTTCCTTTTTCACAAGGGTGTGTTTTTAACCTAAATAAACATTGCCATTTCAGATACTATCTTGTAATCTGTACGTACTGTAACAGGCATATGTGCAACGTCACACGGACAATTTTAACTGATTGTAAGCATGTGCTTAAGAGGCACAATCAAAAGACATGCTTTGCATTGTGGTAACATATTTATATAAAAGAAAAAGAAGGGCGTTTCTGTCTAGCAGGTAATGTTGTGAGATTGCAGAGAGAGATCAGATGCTGCTAGTGTATTGCACCTCCTAAATGTCATGCGTTACTGAGCCCCCCCACCCATAAATGAGATCAGCCTGGAGAGTCAGTGGGACGGGTCCGGTGCATCACCTACGCGAGCAGGACGTTGATGTCTGGCAGCTGGGAGGTGGATTCGGGACACATGGCAGCGAAGTCAGAAAAGATCCCATCTCTGCTAGCGCTATCCTACCCTGACTATTCGCGATCAGTAATCAGGGCTAATTGACTAAAACAAGGACAGCCTAACTGGACTGATGATAGATGCTACTGAAGAAAGAAATGAATGGCTGGTTTAACCATATGCTCAGCTGAAAAAAACAGGATTCCTTTTCTTCTGGGATTTTTAATTTATTTCAAAAATAATAAATTGATTATATTTAATAACCATGTATTAGATAAACGGTTCTGGAAAATGGATAAAAACATTTTTTGGAGCTAGGTGAATGCTATAGAATTCAAATCTCATCCCCAGTGACCAAAATTGTTTTGATTGCAGGGCAGGGCATGTTCCAAAGCGCCATTAATCACTTATGAGAATAGCTAGCTGTGAAAAGGACCACAGAGTGATATTCTGTTTTTTGGAACCTGACGACCACTGAAAGTCACATAGTTTGGAAGCCAACCCTGCAATCATTCTTCAGACCTTCAGCAGGCTGAGAATGGATCAGAATAATCTGCTTTCCTTAAACCATTCACAGACCATCACAGAATTATTACAACGCATACCAAACCTTACAAGAATGACACATAAGGGCAAACAATTTAACAAACTGAAAGAGAGACAGAGAGAATGAGAATCAAGAGATTTATGGGGATTTTAAAAAAGCAAAAATTATTCTAAAGTCCTGAAAATATTTCCTGAAAGTGTCTGCGGTTCCATAGTCGGTTCGGGGTGGAATTCCGGGAATGAAAACAGCGGCTATAACTGAGCTCTGCTGTAAGGTTTTGTGGAGCATTGAGGAAGAAATGGGTATAGACTCAGCAAATAAGACTTTTAAGCACAACAGTCATTGCAAGACAAACACCATCAAGTAACTAATGTAGCAGTTTCATGACAAATGCTAGTTTACTGAGTAGAGGTGAGACTGGGCAATAAAGGAACCAGTGTTTTAACATTAATGAAGAGGGTAACTTAGGTTGGTAAAAAGGAAGAGTCTAACAGAGCTCCTTCTCTTTGCATGCTTCCTTCTTTTAGGTTTATGCAGTAATTTGGTCATTTGCAGGCCTTTCTGCTGCCTCCGCCTTACAGTGCGGTTTTACCGCTTCAGTCATGTCAGCTGTTTTTACAGCTGCAGTTTCGCTCAACACATTTTTGCTTCCCTGCCAGGGAAATTAAGAAAACCATCAGTTGAATATCCAGAGATATGTAATTATAAGCTGAATTGAAATAGAAGAATGCTATGTACAGCTCATAATTATATGCTTCTGCTCTACAAGAGAGTGGAGAGATTTTCAAAATTTTATTTTATGCTTTGAGAAAAATGAAGCAATTTTCTAAATCACAGCTCACACATCCAGCTCTTTACTGGTAGGACAAATACTCATTGTAATTCAGCTTAATTCATTGTAATACTAGAATCTCTGAAAAGAAATAAAATATATTTTATTGAAATGAAATGGATCTTAATGTTGTCAGATGTGACAAAATCCTTCCTGGAGCTCGATAACATACTGTAGATTATTGACAGCTTGCAAACTGTGGTGACTGCAGGGAGAAGAGCAGAAGCTCCTGAAATACAAACAGTAATTGAGTGAAGACTTTTTGCAGTGGCTGTTAAACCCAAACCTTGGCCGTCACCCACATTGTAAATGAAAATTGCTGACCTTTCTTTGGAGGGGACAAGCTCTCTGCACTCTTGTCAGGCTGGCTTTTGTCAAATGCCAGTCTGGTGGCATGCCTCGCGTGTGCGAAGCTCACAAGGGCTCAGAGCAGAATCTCTGCAATCCCAACACTCCCAAATGACAGGTCCATCAAAACAGTATTGTGTGGCCACTCCTTGGTGATGTCCAGTTTACGGCAACACTCAAAATGAATCAACTGATTTCAATATTATTTTCATCCCTGTTCAGCGACATGAGGTTACAATTATGGACATATTTAGAATGGCCTGTTCTCTTAGGAAAAAACAAGACCAGAAAAATAGGGAACATAATATAAAGATCAAAGCACATAATTACACGATCTTAGTATTTTTGGCGCAAGTTAACTTGGGTTTCTGGTTTGTTGACCCTGGTCCACCAGAGGCCTTGATCTTCTCTAGCCATGGTTTCACATGTGTAGCGTCAGTCCACAGGTCCACCACGGCCTTCCAAGGAGGGACACTGGCCATGTGCTTATATTTTAAAGAGTAGCTATGTAGTTTAGAAGATAGGATACCCTCAAAGTCTCACACAACGCTTTGAAATGCTATTCAACTGCTATGCAAAATGCACATGGTCAAAGATCTTATAGTATTAAGATTTAATAATAACCACTTCTTACTGCTGGCAGAAGACAATGGAAGGTCTACAGAGGAGGAGAAGTCTGGTTAGCATAGATCGTTTACAGCTGGTTATTCCACCCAGGTTGTATTTCACTCATTTAATATGCAGGACAGGATTGTTTCGGGTGACTCAGAACACAGTGATTCACCATAATCCTGCACATGTATTCAGAAGCTTAATGTTATGTGTTATGGCTCCTTGGAGGTATTTTAACTGAACTAGTTTTACCTGCTCAAGTCCCAGGAAAAGGGAGCTGCATCTGCATTGATTTGGGCTTAGTTTTATTTACTGGAACAGGAGGATGTGGAAATGTGTAGCCAGCATGTACCCGGGAGCGCAGAACACACCTGTCCATCTCCTACCCGCTGATCCTGGTCAGGGGGGCCTGGAGCCCATCGCAGGCAGCAGCGGAAACGAGGCAGGGCATTGGGTGCCAGTCCATCACAGAACACACAAATGGGTAATTTAGAGACTCCAGTTTGCATGATGATTAGTTTATGAGAGCACCCAGAGGGAACATGCACAACATAGGGAACCTGCAATATCCATACACACAGAGCAAGGGCAAGGTACAAGCCTCCAGTACTGGGGATGTGAGGAAAGTGACACCTACTGAACACTGATACTACCGCCCAGAACAAATGTCTTAGCTAAAGTCATCTGATAGGATATCCTTCAATGAAACTATGTGAAACAGATTCAGAGATTCAAGCTTGTGAAAAGGGTCATCTTGAAAAACTGTTCACAGAAAAGTCCACAGAAAAATAAGGTGGTACATTATTAGTACCATTAGCAGTATTATTAGATATACTCGAAATAGTACTGGTGCCTCACTCCTCCAGGGATGGGTGTTTGAAACCTGCCCGCTGTATGCAGGAGGGAGTTTCCTGCTGCTCTCCAAAGATGCATTTGGGTTAACTGGATCTCAGCACGTGTACTCCCACTAGATGCCAGTCCTCGGGGACCACCAGACGCTCCATGTTTGTGGGCCGTCACAAAAATGAGGGCCGTCACAAGCTGTGCCCAAGCACACGGACTGCCACAAACATGCGCACGCATACATGAAGTGGACCCAGAAGGAATGGATCGAGTAGGCTCTACAGATCAATAGCGACAAACATATAACAAACATTGTAGCATAGGGATCTCTTTGGTCTATGGCAGAAGTGCAGTGTTTGCTGGAAATTTGGGCTGACAAGAGTATCCAGGAACAGCTAGATAAAACATACAAAAACTCCAAGGTATTTGGTAAAATATCTACTTGCTGAAAATTGCTGCATTGCATATTCGATAAATCAATGAGGGCTTTGTGTCATGCCAAAACAATTTTAAATAAGCTCAAAATAGGGGCATTAATTATGAACTTCATTGCGCTGTGCATAGCGCTTTTCTTCCTATTTTATTTAACACCGCCGCACTATGATGATGAAAGCATGCTCACGCAGTGTGAGCATTCAGGGAGTGGGGGGAGTTATCATGCTCAGGCAAGGTACAAGGCAACCAGGCCAAGTGTAAGTATGGCCTAATTGCTCATGTGTGTGCCCTGAGCGGGACTGGGAGTGTGTCCAGGGTCATCCAGAGTAAGTAGCTTGAGGGTGGATATAGTGCTTGAGTACTTTATTACGTTTTCACTGCAGTTTGTGACAGGAAATGATGGAGGAAGAGAAGCTGAATGTATCCGACCTGTCAAGCTCTCTCAGGATGGGTTCATTGGGTAGAGAATTTGAGGACACGATGATATAAGATATAAAGCATGCAGACTCTCTGTGCAGCCTGTAGTGACTTTAGCAATTTTAAGGTCTTCTGGATTGTTCTGTGACTCCAGTCATCTGTGGGATGCTCCGAGCCTGGGCTGGCATCCTTCCTCTACGTCCTGGTCTGGAGAGCAGCAGGAGAGACTGTGACGGTCAATGCTGGCCACCCCAGGGACGCGTGGAGCAGCAGGAGAGACTGTGACGGTCGATGCTGGCCACCCCAAGGATTCGTGGAGCAGCAAGAGAGACTGTGACGGTCGATGCTGGCCACCCCAGGGAGGCGTGGAGCAGCAGGAGAGACTGTGACGGTCGATGCTGGCCACCCCATGGAGGCGTGGCTTCTCCTCGCCTTGCCCCCCATCCAATGGCTTGGGCTCTATTTTCTACCCACGCAGAGTGTGTACATATACACTGTGTATATATATATATATATATATATATATACACTTTATTGAGTACTTTATTATGTTTTCTGCAACCCAAGCCATCGAAAGCCGAGGTCTGCTCACCTGGCGATGTGGACCAGGTCTGTGCACAGCCACTCCCTGTTGACCTACCTCTGAAGTCCAGCCGCGGGAAGGAAACCTACACCCAATCTCCAGCCAGGATAATCCACCATGTTCATGAAGAACCAAAAATAAACAGCACCAGCTACTTGTGGCAGACTAATATCCCCCCCGTCACAAAACATGGACTCACCCACATAATGAATTAAGGCGAAGCGGATGGTAACACGATAGTGCTGGAACTCAGCCTGTTCTCTCGTAACATTAGGCACAGAGACTTAGCAGGGAGGCTGCGAATTCCACTTGTAATGTACAAATGTCAGTAGACGGGCTAAGCTAATTTTCAGCTCAACGTTTTGCTTTTTCTAAAAAGCCCCCCACCAGGCAGCAGGTGTGCGAGCTGAGGGTCCCATTTCAGGCCCAGCAGCGGGATATAAAGAATCCACATGGGTGCCATAAGCTGCCATGTCACTTGCGCGACTTAGCCGCTAATGGAAGCTAATAGGGCCCCTCCCCGTTAGCACCCGGGTACCAAACTAGTCATACAGAGGAAGAGTGTTGTTCTGGGTGGGGGGGGGCAAGGCTGGGCTGATCACAACACCTTATACGGCAAAAGTCTAAGGGGCTGGATAGAGCTTCACGCTAACTCTGAGGGTGCAGTGCCTGGCTACAAGGGGGCCCATAGAGGCCACAGTCAGTAAAACACCAACAAACCAAACTTTCTCCAAAGACAGCTGTGATACTGGGTGGCTGCCATCAGTTTCGCGAGTCTTTGTGAAGTATAAGGCACACGAGACGAGAAACCAAGGGGAGTCTTCTGTGAAATAAATGGCTGTCGCTCCTCGCATTTCCGCACCAAAAAGACGCAGGCAGGTTTTCCCCCTCGGAATGCAGCCATCATGTCCAGGCCCATGTGGAAACCGTCAGGATTCCATCAGAAGAGTAAGCATAAACCACGTGGGCGCTTTGTTCTTCTCGTCCACCCAGCGACTGCGGTCCTGTTCCTCAGAAACCCTCGCCGGGAGGCTGGTGGTAAATGAGCACTCCGCATCTCACAAATCATTCCTCATGTCCTTCGATCCCCATGAAAATGTAGAAGGCAAATTCCTTCGGCATGAAGCACAGGCCTTAATAGATGAGGACTACTGTATTTTTGCATACCGTGAGAAAAGGGTGGGCGAGGAGGGAGCATAGACCATTATCTCAGAGCCCACTGCCCATGCGATGCATCAGATAAGATTCCTTACCACCATCCAAGCCCTCTTGCAAGCATGGAATTTTCTTCTTGTTCTGATTCAGGAGTCCCCAAGAGGACATTTTATCAGGGGACCTTTGTACCCTGGTTCTGAGCGTGGTGCCTAGCTTTTGGTTTTGTTTTTTCACATAATTTAAAGAAGTTCCAATGATTTTATAAACGTGACCTGTCTTAAAGAAAAACATCAACACGACCTGCAGTCGCCTCGCAGCAGTGTCTGTAACTGAATAACTGACTCATTCGGGTTCTTCTATGTCCTTTGTACAGCCTCACAAAACTGAGTGGCACAGAGAATGACTGACCAGCTCAGCAAGACTGCGACATACAAGTGAGGGCAGAGAGTCCCTGGAGTAATTGGGGTTAAAGGCCCAATGGTGATATCACTCTGCTGATCAGGGGATCTGAACCAGCAGCCTGTTGACCAGACAGGGTCCTAACCCGGAGAGCCTAGAACCTGCCAGATCAGTTAGAGTAGGGTTCCCCTCGGGGAAGGGGGGGGGGTTTCGCAAAGCAGGATTTTTTTCATTAGCCAGATAACTTAAGCTGAATATAAGGATTGTCCAGTAGGAATGTTACTTACCTCTCTTTGTACTGGACAGTTTCCTGGTTTGGCTTGAGTTATCCAGTTAACTGGGAAATTCTGCTTTGTGGGACACCCCCTGGTAATTAACTGATTAAGATTTGTTTGTTTCTGTGTTGAATTCTGGTCCTCTGAGAAAAGAATTGGGGAAACCTGATGTAGAGCAATACCTTAATTACCACCAGAAGGAGCACACATATGCTGAAGATTTAAAAAAGACATTTATTTTTATTTATTCTATTATTTAACAGATACTTTTGTCCAAAGTGACATACAAGTGAGGGTCAGAGAGTAGGGTCTTTACTCCTTACTCAAAGGTCCAACAGCAAAACAAACCTTGTCAGTCCCAGGATTCAAACCTACAACCTTCTGGACAGAGCTATAGATGACTAACCTATTGAGGTACACACTGCTCCATAGTTATTACATAGAAATCAGAAGTGAAAACCTCTGCTGTCTGTATGACTGCTTTTGCGTTTCATTTATATGTTGGTATTCTTTCCCTCCATTACTCACTTCACTTATCAATACCTCAATACTGAATACAATTATATTTGTGGACTATTTAAATGGTTTTTGTTAATCTCAGAACCAACAGAAACACATCCAGTAAAACTAAAGACTATAGGGGTCCATAGGGACTGACACAATATACTTTCTCAATATACTTTCTCACAAATTGTTTCTCTCTGACGGAAACTATAGACTGTGCAATGTGATGGACATTCAGGGGCTTTGATTTCCATATTAAATGTCAGTAAAGTAACACCAGCTTATATTTATGAAGGAAACTGGACATCCTGACATTTACTGTTGACTGCGATGACTCATAATAATTAATGGTGAATTGTTATTACCCAGAATTCCAGCTTCATGCACATTCTTTGATTTATATTTGGGTCAGGGTTCTTCCGGTTCTCTGGCTGTGTCTCATTTATCAAGCAGCACATTATCTTCATAGGTCATGACTAATGGGGTATTTTACAGACAAGCAAAGACTTTGTAAAGGCAGCAACGCCCGAACAACACTACACTCCACACCAGCGGTAGGTAACCAGAAGGTAAATGTTTTTTGATGTATGCCGAGCGCTAAAATTGCAAACTTGGGTAAGCTGAGGCAGAAGTGGGCTAGACAAGGTATAAGAACTGCCCCCCACACAAGTGAACAGTATGGAAACAGTATCCATCCCCCCACACAAGTGAACAGTACGGAAACAGCATCCATCCCCCCACACAAGTGAACAGTACGGAAACAGCATCCATCCCCCCACACAAGTGAACAGTACGGATACAGCATCCATCCCCCCACACAAGTGAACAGTACGGATACAGTATCCATTATTGCTTCAGTTCAACATAAAACTATGCAGGCGTACAGTAACTACACTACTGGGTGCAGTTGTAATATAAGATCATTTAGTATTCATAATACTGAAATTGCTGCAATTTTGCAGTTGACTATTGGGTATTGGGGGGGGCGGACCTGGTTTTAAATCCTACATTGTTTTTGTCACACCGTATGTAGACCTTCACCAAAACTTGACCTTCTTCTGGCCCTGAATATTGAACACAGGGTTATGTTATTCCCTGGACACACAGCTTTCCTGCATGGCCATAGAAGGCCCAGCCTTTACTGAGAGAATCACGCAAGTTAAGGCCAGAGGCCTGTCTTCACACCTACCCAGCGAGACCTCGCCATTCCACTGGAAGCTTGCCAGCACCACCAGTCACATTCAGCTGCAAAGCCCATTTACTCTGCCTTTAAAATCATTTTCCATTCATAAAACCATCATCGCTCATTAGGGGGAGAAATCAGAAAATGTTTACCAAGTCAAACCCCCCCAACCCCCCTGCATACTTCGTGGGGAAACCTGTTGCCAGGAACAGCACGGCATTTCAGTAAAAAAACAAGCTTTTTTTCTAGCAAAAAGCACATTTTGGGCTTCCATTGTGGCATCTGGCAGGGGGAGTGGGTGTCATGTTAGCCAACAGACAGGTCAGTCCCGCCCCCTTCCCAGCCCACTGTCCTGTTAGACTGCCACTTCAGAGGCGGCTGAGGGCTTTCCCATGGAGAACTCGGCTCCTCGCTGAGGAGAATCTGTGAGGAACAAAGGGGGTGTGGTGGAGCAAGACCCCCCCCTCAGCCCCACCCCTTCCCTGCTTTTACAGCTGTCCAAAATTAGCCTGGGATTGAGCTCCGGCTCGTGGCCCGATATAGCCTGGGCCTCAGTGCTGACTCAGGCATACCCTCACCGACCGTACCAGTGCCGGAGTGACACTCGGGCGAGATGGAAGCCCATTATTCAAGATGGAAGCCCATTATCCACTGTTATCTGGGGAGATCAGTGTGCTACTTCACTGCATTGTTCACGGGGAACTTGCATTTTACCCCAAACATAGTATCTCATTATAGCAGTGAGAGAAGACACTCTGTATCGATGATATCAGAGAAAACTTAAGTACAACTCTTTCAGCTCCAGAGAGGAATCCTCTATTTTAAACCAAATAATTAACCTAAATCATGCATCACCATCTGTCTTCCATTCACTACTAACCAATTATCACATTATTTATTAGATATTCATATGTACTATTACTTCATCTTAGATAAATTAACAATTTTAGAATTGATGTGCATTTTTTGGGTTCATTCTGCTTTTATGAATCACTACAATAATCGGAAACACCCATTTTCTTTTACCTTAACAGATTTCACTGTGGAGGAATATTTCTCCTTATTGTCACCTAGGATAGAAAAATAACATTCCTATTCAAATTTTCAACAATTCTGGTCACAATGACTTTTAATTTGGAAAACTGGTGCAAAGTGTGTTTCCTGCTCCAGTGTGCCCCCCTCCCTAAGGAAAATGTCAATTTATATGGACCTTCTGCTGACCTGCACCAGGCCATAAAATTCCTGGGGGGAGGGGGGTCACACTTCTGTGGCTGTCCAGGCTTTTAATTACACTACGCTCGTTAAGATTCTCTATCCTATATAAATATGAGTGTCTGCTCTGGTATCTACGTTTACTCCTCCCATTCATCTACAACCTTTTACAGGATTGTGAGGAGCCTAGTAATCCTATTGTAATATATGTACTGTTCTTACTAAACTGAGAACTCAGGGAGATGCTTAGCATTGCTATATTCACTGCCGGTATTGTGGGAAGACAGGCTTACATAACCACGACAGGTCTACATAATCACGGAGGTATGGGAGAGCACGGCAGTTTCTGAAGGGTGTGGTCACAATACCATGAGTCAGGGCCTCACCCCTCGCAGCCTAACGGAGAACTGCTGGCAGGTGCAGTGACAGGAGACGTTAGTGCAATAAACAGTGAGTCAGTCAGCCCTCAAAGGCTGAGCTAGCGGAAAGCAATGTCTCATTAAAAACCTTGGTTTCTGTCTGGGAAAGGCCGCCATTATTTCAACTTAGGAAAGAGACCGCAAAAAAGGCAAAGACAATCAGAGGAATTCCCACAATTCCCAAGACCAACAACCAAACCAACAAAAAAACAAACAAACAAAAACAGTCTGCACTAGGCAACACATTTGTGCTGTCCCTGCACTTCCATTCTAAAAGCTACCCCAGAAAATAATTAATCACACTGCTGTGAGTCCAACACCTCAGTTAACTGTCCCAGTCTTCATTCATTTGTCAGTTTGTTCTTTTTTACAAGATTCCTGTAGCCTCACAAGACCTAAAATTGGTTTGTTTGTAAAGGGGCAGCCGGCTAGTGTAGTGACTAGGAGACCACGCCTATATATACATCGGCAGCATAACAGAGGTTTCATACAGAATACTGGTCTCTTTCAGTAGGGAGAATGTGCGAAACATGCTTTGTGAAAACCGTTTTTGCACTGCGATGGTGGTGGACCACATTCCAACGATGCAAGGGAGAAAGGGCTTTGTGTTTATATTGGCAAATGCAGGAAGCCCGAATGTTTCCTGAACACATTCTGATGAACCGCGTCTCTGTAAGCCTCCGGCACATATGCAACATATCCGTCTCGGCCTGTCGACTCGGCACGCTGGATTTCAGCTTCTGCAGAATATTTCAGCCATACGCTGCAGTGAAACTGGGAGGCAGATTCCTACCAGTAATATGGCCTCTGGGTTTGGACCCACACCAAAATGGTTTAGCTATAATTTTTCAGTAATATATGAAACGACTCAACATAAAAATATTTAGGAAAGCATATTTTCACATTAGGAATATGTTTAAGATGGTGAGATTAATTAAGATGGCGTTAGGCTTCATAGCCAATTATATTTTTGTAGACATTACAAAACAGGAGAAGAACTGACTCATATTTTCAAGAAACCTTTGAAGATGAATGCATGGATGTGAATATACAGATTTTCCCGTACAAAGCTGAAAATGTAAGGAAGAGGGAAAAAGAGGTATTGGAATTCTTCCCAGGCCTCATCAAGAAGGTTTGGCAAAACAGAAATAAACAAAAGAGAATTCATCCACGCAGACTCTAAATGGTGCACAAGCGTCGGATGACTTAGTTTAGGGGCTGCCAAAGGAAGAAGGGAGAATAGAGATGAAAAGATGGATTGTAATGGGTAGATTTGTTTAGGCTAACCAGTTACCTTGTACGTATAAGTAGAAGCCTATGGACTCACATTAGTATGGCTGGGTTAGGGTTAGTTTGGAAAATGGCTAAGGACAGAAATGTAACGCTATGCCGCAACTTTCCATTGAAAAGGCGGATTTATCGCTAGATTGATGTATAAAGGTCTCCCACAGTCTCCTATTTGTACATGAGAGAGCACCGTTTTGAGTCTTTACCAGGCTGAATGGATTAAACTGGGTTCAGGTCTGGAATTCAGGAAAATGTGAAGCCATTCAGCCATTCATCTCACATTCTTAGAAAGTTCAAGTGCAGTGCAGCATTTAACAATGTCCTGAGAGTTACTGGGATTAGATAGGGCATATCCCCGAGAGTCACTGGGATTAGATAGGACGTATCCCAGAGAGTCACTGGAATTAGATAGGGTGTATCTCAGAGAGTCACTGGGATTAGAGAGGGCGTATCCCGAGAGTCTCTGGGATTAGACAGGGTGTATCCCCAAGAGTCACTGGGATTAGATAGGGCATATCCCCGAGAGTATACTGGGATTAGATAGGGCGTATCCCTGAGAGTATACTGGGATTAGATAGGGCGTATCCCCGAGAGTATACTGGCATTAGATAGGGCGTAACCCCGAGAGTCTCTGGGATTAGATAGGGCGTAACCCCGAGAGTCTCTGGGATTAGATAGGGTGTATCCCCGAGAGTATACTGGCATTAGATAGGGCGTAACCCTGAGAGTCTCTGGGATTAGATAGGGCGTATCCCCGAGAGTATACTGGCATTAGATAGGGCATATCCCCGAGAGTCTCTGGGATTAGATAGGGCATATCCCGAGTGTCTCTGGGATTAGATAGGGCGTATCCCCGAGAACATGTAGGGTTCTTACATGAGGAACAAGCAAAACTTCTGCAATATGCCCTGACTATACAGACTTTCTTCCAACCCACAATGTATTAATGTTAATGTATTCGTAAGTAAGACTGTGTGTTTTTTTTTCTTTTTTTTTTTACATTTTAGCTGACAGTTTGTCTAAGTGGAAACATGCAGTTTTTGCATCACATTTGTTAAATTCTACCTCACCTTCAACAGTCCAGACAGATTTTTAAATAACTGTAATCAAAAAATACAATTCAGTACAGAAAAAAATGTTTTCTGTTTTTTGTTGAAGTTGTTTTCTTTTTGCTTCATATTGTGATTAGTATTATGAAAGCACCTCCTACTGAGCGCAACCTGTGCACAGAAAAAATCTTTAATGCATTCCAACTGCTCTCAATTAGCAATGAAACTACTGTTTGTCATCCAGGGGAAAAATATGAAGCACCATATATTTTATAGTGTTATGGCATGGCAGTACAACCCATAGTATACAAAATGTAATTGCTGTTTTTTTTTTCTTAAAGCACAATTGTGACACCTGCTGGCAAAATAGACAAAACACAGCCAATGGTTTGGCCCTTGAAGAAATTATTATCTGGTTAGTAAATTATTTGTTAACCATCATGCAACATCATACTCTGTGCTTTAGCTAGACAGTTTCTCAGATTGGTAAAACAACAGCACAGTTTCTCACGAACAGTACAGTGACAGCTGCTTGTCCTAAGAATGCAGCATTTTACTAAGTAAAGTAGAACAGAATGTACAGTAATGCCTTTATTTTCAGGAAAATTGAAAAATATGCTGAGTCTAACAATACACACATTTCAGAATATATTTCAGATAATTCTTTAGTCTGATAAAGGAAGAGCATACAAACTATACTATATACCAATTAAAATACACAGTATATTTATTTATTCCTATAACATACTTCATATACTACCACTGCATGCAGGATTGTGAAAGCCTAAGGTTACTCAAAGAAAAGTGGGCCCACTTAGGATCCTATTCAATTTGGAAGAATATCTATTTGGAAGGTAGTAAGTGAATGCTGGGACAGATCAAAGCAAAGAATCAGATTGAGATTCTGGAGTTGACGGCTGATCCACCTCCAAAAACACAAGGTCCCAGAAGCACCTGGTATTAGCATAAACTAAATGCTAATCCCATTAGAACCAGGTCAGACCTGGGGCCCCTGGTACTAGCATAAGGTAAATGCTAATCCCATCAGGACCAGGTCAGATTTGGTACCTCTGGTACTATCATAAGTTAAACGCTAATCCCGTGAGAACCAGGTTAAACCTGGCACCCCAGGAACTAGCATAAGATAAATGCTAATCCTGTTAAGAACAGGGCTGACCTGGGGCTCACGATTACTAGTGTAGCTGGTTATTTTGGTTCGCCTGACTTTACGGTAATAAAGAAAATAATAAATGGAAGGAACAGACCCGTTAATGTTCAACTCAAGTCGGAGTCTCTTTACTGCCATACCAAAAACTCCGTCTTCACCTCGTCACCACCTGGAAACACCCCGTACACTTCCTCTATCCCATAACAACATGCTCTCACAATAAGACACCTATCCAACATGAACAGTCTGTTACATATGCACCCCCCAAACACAAGACACGTCCTCGTTTCATCACAGACAAAATCAACATAGGCAATAAAACTCAGACCCTGCCGCAGGAACAAACACCGCGAAACATCCACAAACCACAGCAGTTAAGAAAGAGAACTGGTTAACTGGTTAACAGATAGGAAGCAGCGAGTAGTTATAAGAGGCACAATGTCACAGTGGGCCTGTGTTCATAGTGGGG
>JAODKF010000022.1:8535881-8549891 GCA_026779585.1 Mormyrus proboscirostris | reverse complement strand
ACTTGAAGTGCCTATCAAGAGGAGAGAGAGAACAGGTGTGGTCTAGCCTTGAGAAAATACTGGAGGAAGGAGGACTCCACAGCCTTGTGAGAAACATGAGCTAGCTAAGAAGAAGAGAATCCTCCTGCTGGGTTCAGACTCTTAGTCAGAGGAAGAAAATCACCATAGCAATGCTTTACATCATTACAGAGCTGAGCCCAGTATTGCAATGGATCAGTGTCCTCTAGAGTGGTGGTCAGCTCATGCTGGAGCCCATGCCACACTGTCTTCCTTAGCTCGCAAATATTTGGCCACCCCTGCAACCACAGTACAATGCGAAAGACTTTTCTCACTGGCTGGCACTGTTGTGCAGAATAAAAGGGCATGATTAAACTCAGAAAATGTGAACAAGTTAGTCTGTCTTAGCAACTGGTTAAAAGAGAAATAAGAATTCAGACTAGTGTAGCATAAGTGACAATAACAACAATGTCATGTCCATTGCAATTTAGTTGATAGGCTTATGTTCAGTAATAAACAAAATTGTCATGGTCGTCTATTTCCTGCTTTTGTATCAACACTATTACCTAAGTACCCTGTATCTGAAATGTTAGTTTATATTACGATCAGCTGAAATTGCTGCTAACTCGCGACATGGTGTTTCGGCATCCTCACAGCTCTGGTTCATTATGACCTGAAAAGACATATATGGTCACCCCACTGTGACTGAGATACCTCTCGAGACCCAAAAACACGCACTTAGACACAAGTGCAGGTGCTATGCAGAACTTATTATTATTAATAAGACAGAGAACATGAAGAATCTAAGATCAGAATATCTGGCTTAATATCCCATTTGGGGCTGGTGGAGATCGTGCTGAAGCAGTCCGTAAAATTAATCTGATGTAGTGAAAAGAAATATTATCTGGAACAGTGGTCTTTCTTGATACCAAGAAGCAAAGATTCTACCTGTCATCTTGGCAAGAGCAGTTTTGCCAACTTGCCTCCTAAGAACGAACTTGGGACACAATGAATCATGGGCTTGTTCTTGTTTAGCAAGAATGCAACTGATGCATTTGGAGAATTTGGAGCAGATAAATAATGACATTCGGGATTTTACCTGTCCTCTGCACTTCTGTTCTTAGTAATATAACTTCAGCAATGGAAGATGAACCGGTAGGGATGAATCTTGGCATATCTTGACTTGCGAAGGATCCATTGCGCTCTAAGTCTGTTCTTGGAAAGCAAGTTGGCAAGACCCGTACCAAGGGAATAATGCTCCACACTTACAGACCTAAGCAGAGGTTTTCTACACGGTATACATCAGTCTGGTCACACCTGAGCACAGGTCGTCTATGCTGTTTATGGGCACCTCTCATCAATGACTAAGGGACCGATTTCTCCATCATTCATTGATGTGCCCAAACCATGATTGAGACATATACTCATATTTCATATTTAAATCAATCGATAATTGAACATTACCCTTACACCTTGCAGGACTGTGGTGCCTAGGGACTAGAATTTTGCAGTTCTGTGTTCAAGTGAAACCAAATACGCAATGATTTCAGTAATGGGCGCTTCTCTTCCTAATTCAGGGAAGCAAATAATACTCACATTCTTCAATGAACCTTTACATCTGACTAGTAAAAATGAATGTCTGAGAAATGGATACCTGCAGGCGAGTGTCATCCTTTGAGCAGTGTGGGAATCAGTGCAGTTCTTGATGTCTGTACCCTTGTGGACTCCCCCTTGCTGGCCGTGACTCTGACGAGCAGATTAGCCACTCTAGATGAGCTCTCAACATCTGTCTCTGCCCCTGGGCCCAATTTCCTGGTGCTCACTGGGGGAGAAGGGAAGGGAACAAGATGTAAGAGAGATGAGAACATGTCAAAGCCCATCTCTAACCAGGGGTTTTACAGAAGGGCCTCCTACTTGGACAGCATCAAGTTTGACAGTGATCCTGTATAGGTTTTCATCTGATCTGATAGAAGTATCCATGGTGTCAACAAGCCAAATAGCAAATTTAATCATATACAGGCAGTCCCCAGGTTACGAACAAGATCTGATCCCGAAGCCTGTCTTTTAGTCTAATTTGTAGATTTGTTGGTAGAAAAAGGACATTGTTAGTCAAATGTTTGTCTTAGTATGTATTATATATTTTACCTTTCTATGCAGGTAAAACACTTAAACATTTCCAAATACACTAAAACATCTTAAACATAATCAGAATAATAAAAATAATAGTAATAATAATACAGCAAAAATAAAAGTAACTACTTATGGTACTGTACTGAACCTCCAGCATCACAAAGTAGTGTGTGCATTCGTTATTACCAACCATTGTATTTAACCTGAATTTTTCATTTAACATGCAGTATTGGCAACCTGTTTGTAGGTATGAGCTATCTGTAAGTTGGACGTTCTAGACCCAGGGCTGCTTGCACTCGCACAAGCTGATAAAGGCATTAAAAGTTCATCAAAAAAGCCATGAATTTCGCACAATGTTATATGTAAATTATCTGTTCTGGTGAGTATTGCATAGACTTAATCCTACCACAAAAGGAAACTGAAGAGTGGATGTGAGAATTACTCCGCTGAGGATGAATGACCTGACCCTGGATAAAAGCCATGGAATGAGAGGTTTACCCTGTCAGGGTTTACAAGAATTGGTAAATGATGGGATCAGTTCAACATAGAGAGGAAGAACAAAGAACAGAAGAGGTGCATCCACAACCAGAAGAAAGAGAAAGTACTTTTGGTTATATGCTTTAGGATACAGCAGCAGCAAGGAAGGGACAGAGAAATATCAACAAATCTATGCATTCTTTAGTGGAGGTAGAAGATGGAGTGAATCAGGACAAACATCCATGGTCACCTGAAGACCTTGCCAAGACGGCGACGCCCACATTCCTATCCTCAATGAGCTGATGGTTTATAGCTGAAAGGAACAGTTTATGATGTAATAAGCAGCAACTCATTTTACTGGTCCCATAAAACAGGACTTTGCTGACATGATGGCACTAATCCTATGTAATGAGACACTTGTTGGACCCGATCAGGAATAGATTCTTCTGATTGTGTGTTCAGAAGGGCTGACTCATCTGAATATCTTACAATAGTGACCCAAGATCTCTTTGAATAAAAGCAAATACTTCTGCAGCAGTGTTCTTGAATATTGTTTGATCATTACAGGTCTGTGTTTGCCAACAGAGATGCCAGTAAAAGCCCATAGATGGTAAGTGGGATCTGAGATGGAGTAATTATGAATGTGGGTGGTTTCAGAACAGATGGTGAGGTAACAAGCCTGGGGAGATGCTCTGTTTTCTTATGAAGTTCTGCTCTGGAAAGTAAAAATTAGGCCCCGTCCTGAGGATCGGTGTCCCAGCCCCTTTGAGAGACACACAGTGGCCTGAGCATAAGATGGCCTCCCCATGGCTTGAATAGTAGAGGGCGAGATATTGCAGGGCCCTGAATCGCTTGTCTCTCTGGCACTAACCAGATGCTGAGTTCCTCTGGGATACATATGCAGGGTTGCTTAGAGACACACAATGGATAAACACCTGTGCATAGACCACCAGCTGTGATTCGCCACAGTATTGCTGCCTCCTAGAAGCATACTCTCTTCCAAAACCTAAATTCAGGGCAGGAACTGTGGCTCCATGACCATCTTTACTTAAATGGTAAAAATCAATGTTTATATGACAAATACAACATCTGTATAAACAGTACAAGCTACTCTGAATTAACAACAAGTATCCTGTAGCAATTAAATACATTTTCTGTGGAGCAGATTGGGCGGTTTGAGAGGCGTGGACAGTGGACCCACCCCGATGACAGAGCAGGGAAGCCCATCAAAGCTGAAGGTCTGCCTCTGTCTCGCTGACATGAGGCTGCTGAACACAAGGTGTTGGGAATCTCTCAGCTCAGCTGCCCTTGAGACACTTTCACTCAACCACTTGTTCCAAAAATTCAAAGGTAATTTCAGAATGTCTGTGTGTGTGTGGATTATGTTTATACCAAATACACCCCTGTTTTTTTGATGTTGTGGGGGACATTTTTCAGGTCCCCACAAAGATCTGTGAATGCAAACAAAAAAAGTTAAAACAACAGTCTCGTATTTTGTTTTGTCACTTATGGTTAAGGTTAGGGCTAGGTAGGGGTTAAGGTCGTCATGATGTGATTAGAGTGAATGGAGTCCCCACAAAGACATAATTACAAACCTGCTGTTTGTATCTATATATATATTTCTAACACTTAAGCCTTCCGAGACTGAGAGCATATGAATCCCATCACATTAGTAATTTACCTGCCATTCTAAGCAGGTTCAGTGCTTTTGGACTGATGACTGCGGGAGTGGAATGTTCACCTTAGCATTTCATCATGCATTATAGAACTGAAAACATAACATGAATGAACAACAAATCATTTTGTTTTCGTTGCTGATTGAATACTGTAGGTTATTACTAGTTTGGTTCCTTTAGCTGAAAATGAAGTTGAGGGGGGGCATACGTCACATCAAACAGTGCATAATCATCACAGCACTGAAGCTGCAGTTAATGCATGGAAAGTAACTTGTGACAACTATTTCCTGATTATTTCCTGCCAGGAGGAGCACCTCCACCTGCACCTCCACCCTGGTGTGGCCCATGTCAGCAGGCTGGAGACGCCGCCTGGCCGTCAGGAAGCGGCAGCTTGCTGCTTCCTGGGTGGGGGTGTCACTTGCTATGATGCCGGCTTATTAAAAATGACAGCGGACGCCCCACCTCAGGAAGAACCGCTCTCCCATTATCTCGGTATTACTCAACCCAGTCCTCAGGACCCCCAGACAGTCCATGGTTTTGTTCACTCCATAGCTCCCTGCCAGACAGTCCACATTTTTTTGTCCTAAAAGCATGGACTGTATGGGGACCCCGAGGTCCGGTTTGAGAAACACTTCATTAGCTAAAGCAGTGCCTGGTGTGTGGCTTCAGTTTACAGGACACGTACGTTTACAAAGAATCTGAAAGCAGGTCCACCCATCCATTTTCTGTAACTTCTTATCCCATTCAGGGTCATGATGGGTCTGGAACCTATCATGTAGGCTACAGGACAAGGCAGGGAACAACCCAGGACAGGGCACCAACCCATTGCAGGGAACACTTACGTTTCACACCTATAGTAACTCAGATTCACCACAGCATGTCTGCGTGGGGAACCAGAGAACCTGGAGGAAACCCCATGACAACACAACGAGAACATGCAAGCTACTCACACATAGAGCCAGAAGTGGAGACTTGAACCCAGGTCCTAGAGGTATGAGGCAACAGTGCTTTAATGACTTTACCACAACCCAGCCAACTTGGATACCTTAATGCATTAAGGAGGTGTGTTACAGAGAGCATCCCAACACGCAACATGGATGCACACTCTAGCGTAAAACACAGGGGAACATTAACACCCAGAGGGCAGGTCCTCCACAGCCTGAAGGTTGATGGTACAGGAGCTTTGGCAGCCTCAAAAAAACACATAACCTGAGCTCCTTCTGTAAAACACTCAATGAAAATCATCATAACCAAGGACACTAAGGTAAATCACTTAGCATTACAGCCTCAGCTAAGCCTCTAAATATGTCTTTAAGCTCTAAGGCTGCTTCTGTCTTGTTTATATCATGACATCTGAATCATGCAATGACTAGGAACAAGCTTTTAGGAGTTTCACACCTTCATCCAGACACAGAGGGTCCTTAGTGCAGTGTTTCTTAAACTAGTCTTCGGGGAGCCCCAGATGTTTTTGCTCCCTCCCAGCCTCCAGTACGTGCGTCTCTCAGCACGGTCAAAGGCCGAACATCCCATAACTGTTCAATAAGTATCATCCTCTACAGGAAAATTCGGGCTTACGTCAGTGTTCTAACTCCTGCTGCCAAGTCGTTTGTAATCATATATTAAAAACCAGTGGTTTTAATATTACAGGCAGTAAGTATCTTGACTTTCCTTGCACCAATATTAAAACACTTCAGATAAAGCTACCCACACGCTGGGATGGCAGATGAGCCTAGAAAACTCCTCACTGTGTCAAAAGGGTCTTCAGAGTCTCTGTCGATGTTCTTAGCTGACTCAGCTGGGGAACACACACATTCTGCCAATAACACTAGACTTCATATCCAACTGTGTCACAAATTCAAAGCCAGAAGGAGTCTTTATGCAGTACGCATGGATAGCACTAGAAAACACATAGTAACTACAAGATTCATACATACAACCAGTGTATTCCCCCACTCTCACAAGACACAATGCACCAAAGGCATTTAGATGTGAAGCTATGGAAAGTACTATTCAGAAGTCCGCAGTAAAGATGACTAAACATAATAAAGCTGATTCTCATTGCCTCTAAAAGCAACTCACTCTTTCAGCTCATTCACACAAATACTCTCTCAAAGGGCAAATCACACTGACCCTATACAATCACCTAAACTGTATGCTGTTAAACTGTGAGAAAATGAGACCACCATCTGCACTTCCACGAGAGACCACAGGAGGGTACTGCAGTGACCTATATCGGTTCAGGTCTTCCATCTGCCCTGCCCCTGAAATGTTACCACTGCAAATACACTAAATGGACAAAAGTATTGGGACACCTCTCTCAATCATTGAATTCAGGTGCTTCATTCAGACCCATTGCCACTGGTGCATAAAATCAAGCATCTAGTTATGCATTCAGGTTTAGAAACATCTGTGAATGAATGAGCTATTCTGAAGAGTTCAATGAATTTCTGCATGGTACTATAGGATGCCACCTTTGCAATAAGTCAGTTCATGAAATGTCTTCCCTGCTAGATATTCCATGGTCAACTAGTGGTGTTATTGCAAAGTGGAACCTTTTAGGGACAACAGAAACTCAGCCACAAAGTGTCAGACCACGTAAAGTAACAGAGGGAGGTTGCCGAGTGTGTAACAGTGGCCAACACAGTTCCAAAGTTCCAAACTTCCTCTGGCATTAACGAGAGGAAAACTGCGTTGGGAGCTTCATGGAATGGGGCTTCCATAGCCGAGCAGCTGCAAGCAAGCCTCATATCACCAAGCGCAACTCCAAGCATCTGATGGAGTGGTGTAAAGCATGCCGCCACTGAAGTATGGAGCAGTGGAAACGTGTTCTGTGGAGTGACGGATCAGGCTTCTCTGTCTGGCAGTCTGATGGATGAGTCTGAGTTTGGCAGATGCCAGGAGAACATTACTTGCCTGCATTGTGCCAAGTGTAAAGTTTTGGAGGGATGGTATGCGGATGTTTGTCAGGGGTTGGACTGGGCCCCATCTAACAACTTTGGGGTGAACTAGAATAGAGATTGCGAGCCAGGCTTTCACATCCAATATCAGTGCCTAACCTCACAATGAATGAGCAAAAACTCCACCAGACACACTGTGGAAAGCCTTTCCAGAAGAGTGGCAGCTGTTATAGCTGCAGAGGTGAGACCACCTCCATATTGGTGCCTATGGATTTAGAATGGGAGGTTATAAAAGTTCCTGTATGGTAGGCGTAATGGCCAGCTGTCCAAACATGTTTCTTCATAAAGTGTACCAGCTCTAAGGGCAAATCACACTCACTGACCCCACACAATCACCCAAACTGTATGCTGTTACATTGTGAGCAAAGATTGCACTCCAGGAATGGTGATTTCAGTCCTGCCACAGCACCATCTGCACTTACACAGGGGGGAGCGCCGTGACCTCTATCAGCCCAGGTCTCCCAGCTGCCCTGCCCCTGAAATCAGTTACCACTGCAGATATGTCTGCCCTGATGAGCCTGCACAAGTTAAGGGTCTGGGTTTTATAATAGTCATTCACTGTTGTTTTATGACAGATATAAAAACAAGCCACAAAAACAACAGAAATGGAGGTCAGTTTTGCATAACAGACTCTGATGAAAAACCTGGAGCTCTATGAAAATATCAACAAGGCACAGCCACATCTGCTACACAGCTACCTCTGCATCTTTTTACTAGTTAACAAGTGATTGAATCTATGATTCTCTGAAAAAGGCCCAGGTACAAATGAACCTTTTTGAAATCTGTAACCTTTCCACTGTAGTCAGAACATCTATGAGACATTAAGCTGGCCTTATTTTCTGCATCCAGGTAAAATTCAGAGCTGGATAAATATCACTGGCCCAACTGCCTCTCCCAGCTGAAATTCCGCCCACATCTGGGAACCTAAGATGGAGGCTTCAGTTGCAGCCTGGGAAGATTTAGGAAACGCGCACCACCCAAGATGGAGAAGATGTATGTATGTAGATAAATGTAAGGTAATCCATGCAGAGAGCAGAAATATAAAGTACAGATATTTTATGGGTTCCACTGAAATAAAGGTAGCTGATTCCGAGAAAGATCTCGGTGTGTATGTTGATGTGTCCATGTCCCACTCTCGCCAGTGTGGGGAAGCAATAAAAAAGGGCAATAGAATGTTGGGATATATCTCTAGGTGTGTGGAGTTTAAGTCAAGGGAGGTGATGTTACACATATAATTCCTTGGTAAGACATCACATAGAATATTGTGTGCAGGTTTGGTCACTATACCTGGAAAAGGTATGCTGCAATGGAGGGCTACGAGAATGATTCCTGGTCTAAGAGGAAAGTCTTATGAGGAGAGGTTGGCTGAGCTGAATCTGTTTAGCCTTGAGCAAAGGAGACTAAGGGGGGACATGATCCAGGTCTATAAGATTCTAATAGGTCTGGATGCTGTTCAGCTAAATGGCTACTTCAATATTAGTTTAAATACAAGAACTCGTGGCCATAGGTGGAAATTAGCAGGGGAACATTTTATACTGAATTTGAGAAAACACTTCTTTACACAGTGTGTAGTCAGAGTATGGAATAGTCTTCCTGTTCATGTAGTGCAGGCTAAAACCCTGGGTTCCTTTATATCAGAGCTAGATAAGATTTTAACTCTGAGCTATTAGTTAAGTTCTCCCCAAACAAGCTTGATGGGCCGAATGGCCTCCTCTCATTTGTAAATTTCTTATGTCTTGAGGTCTGTCATTTCCCCAAAGTTTGTGATAGTCAGTTATAAAACTATGCACATCAAAACTGTATATATCAGCAATGACTGCAAAACAGCACACTATCACTTCCATATCATCTATTGACTGTGAAAAAATGAATTTTTGCCTTGTTTCATTGTTTGAATCATCCGGCAGTACAATACTGATTATCCTTAAAACCCGACTAAGGAGGGAGGTTTTAGTCACTATGATCCCAAGCTCTGGAACTCTCTCCCAGAAAACCTGAGAGCTACTGAATGTCTTAATACATTCTAAACTTGGCTGAAAACTGATCTTTTCATCATATGATAACATGTCATTTTATTCGTTTATTTTATGCACATAATTTATTATTTCTTTTGTGTATATTTTTAATTTCTTGCGTTTTCATATTCTTTTAAAATGTGTGTAGAGCATTATGAAACACTGTGGTTCAAATCGTGCTATACAAAGATTGATTGATTTTACAAAGGCCTTTGCTTTAGATATCAAGCACAACATCAGAGCATTAATGAACAATGTAATTGACTGTAAAATACTTTGATGGCTCATATCATGCCTATTAATTCAAAGTAAATTGTGGAAAAATTTTTCTTTTGAAATTACAATGCATATACTAACACAATCTAGAAGGCAAGTGAATTAAGAATGATGCAGACTTGATAGGATGAATCTAAGACAGTTCATCAGTTTGTACCTCTTATACATCATCTTTTCAGACCCTGCCCGACCGATATCTTTCTTGAAGGAACCTCTTTACAGACAAAACCAGGTCATATTTCAGTTACAGGTCAATGTTAATGTTATTATAGTCTGTCAGATTGCCAGAGACCAGGGAATATGTCACATTTGACACACTAAGTTTCCAAAACCCAGTAAATGTCCAATATTCCGTAATCCTGTATGTCTGTATGCCAATGAATTTGATCGGTTTTGGGGGGGGAGGGTCAAGATTAAATAAAATAGAGTATGCATTGAAAATCTAGAACACTACACAGCCTATAAAATTAACTGAGGGCCTTAATGTTGCTTACTGAGTGCAAAACCACCCTATAAGCATCATTAGCTGCCACTCTGATTCATCTGATGATTCATCTTCTTTCATTGTTCTTCTCCTAGGTATAGCTTTAAATTACCTTACTAAGTGGTCTGGTAAACTACTTAATAGGTTCATCTTCATGAGAAAGCAATCAACTGTCACCAGGCCTTGTTAAAGGTGACTGGGGACCTGATCTGCTGTAACGATGTAGAAGAACAGACTCAATGCACTGAGTGACAAGAGCCTTTTGTAGAACACAAAAATTTTCCCATACATACAGTATATAAAAATTCAATATTCTAGTTACAGGCAATTAAGCACTGTAAGAATATTTTTGAAAATCAATAAGGCTCTAAATGCGGTGGTGTTTAAACACTGCCATGATGATATTTCATGTTCCTCTGGGAAAAACAGCAGGATTACAAGATCACTTTCATAGTTTGTCACAACTGCTGGCCTGCATCTTGTACAGGAGCAAAATTATTTACACATGCAGCACATACATCTTTTTGACAAGTGTGAATCAAATGCACACACTCTTGTCCTGATTAATATTTAACAGCAGACTCTTTCTAAAGTGACAGGATCCCAGCGTGACAGCTGGGAGAATAAGGAATAAGGCAGAAAACAGAAGAAGAATGGAGGGGAGCCTTGGTTCGGCGTAAGGGATCACTGTCTCACTCTCAGATAAACATCATGCGGGAGACAGAAATATATATGCATTAATGAAATAAAGAATAATGTTATGTGTCTCAGAAGAGAGATTCCAGGAGCACCTCTGCAAAAAGAAAAGATACTCTGGGGTGCAGAGACAGAGGCACAGACAATGCAGTGGTAGGACAGAACAGACAGTGGAGGTCTGTACTGCTCCTGTTCTATTTTCGTACAGATTCAGAGAACACAAGGAGCCATTGCAGTGTATGTACAGTTAAGAGGAGGAGGCGCAGTACAGACAGTGTGAAGGTGAAGTACTGAAATAAAGGTACAGTACAGACATTGAAATGGAGTATAAAAAATGAAGGGAAGATGCTGAAGAGTATAGACTGCGAGGGGGTGATGTAAGTACTGTGGCAGTAAAGGGTTAAAAAGCATAAATTAAATGTTTGGATACTGCAAAGTCAGTACATTCATCCTGGAAAGTGAGAGCACGGCAGGAGCTAAGAGGACATCCTGGCACAACAAGACCACAGGAAACCATCCAGGTGCCATGAGGAGAGACCAAGCAGCTGTACCAGACTACCCTGGGTATCAGATGGACTGGTGAAGTGCAGTTACTGGCAGCTTTAAAGGACAAAGGCAGTCCTTTAAAGAGAGAAGATGAAGAGGAGGTCAGTGATAAACCTTTGAGACATGGATACACTGAGAAAGAGGAGTAGCCTCCTCACAGCTGGGACAAGAGAAGTAACTTCTACACAATCAGTATTTTTCATATTCATATTCTGTCCTCTCAATAAGAAAAGTTCTCAGTATAATGGTACACATTAAGATCAAACTTCAGAATCAGATGAATAAATGTATATTCTTGTCATCATAAATATGAGTCTTTTGACTAAAATAATTTAAACCTGTTGATGCCACTTCACAATAGCCACATTAGACAGGCATATCACAGCTGTATCATCACCTGCTGCCAGATAACTTAACAACCATAGCGTGCTCACCACTATCTCACCACTGGTTGATACAGGGGAGGATTTCCTGAAATGGACTCCATCTGCTCCAGGGACTGTCTGACCCTACTGTCTCCTCTATGCCAATTTCATGAGGAGGCCTCCTGGGATGCTTTTCCTGCTGTTCCGAAGGAGGTCCCACATATGCTGAGCTCTCATTGGCCACGTTTCCTTCACTTCTTGTCAAATTCCTCCAAAATCAATTATACTTTGTTTAGTTCAGGTGGCCTGGTCATGTGATGCGACAACATCAGTCTCCTTCGTAGGTAGCTTAGCATGTCCGAACTTTTGACTGATATTGTGTATAATATGAAAAATACAAACAGACTACAATCCACTTAGACAATTATGATGAATAGCTAAAAGTATTTCTGAAGTTCCTATTTGAAGTACTTTGAAAAAAATGGAGCAATTTTGTCGACTGTTAGCTGTTTGCATGCATCTGTTGCATTTTCATCATTGTTCATTCCATAACTGCCTAGGTACCTCAGAGTCCAATAACAGTTTCTTGCTGCTTCAATGACTAACAATGAGTTCAAGTGTCATGGTGATGAACAATCACATGAAATGAGCCCTTGGTAACAAGAAGCAGGTTTATGAGGGTGACACAGAGATAAATGGAAAATCCAGGAGGCTGTGTCCACAAAGCAATGCAAACAGAGAGCCCATGTTTCAAGGCTGAACACGAAACATATTAGTATACATTCAGGGTTTTGGGACTGATATCAGCCTGAACCCACCCACCCCCCGCATAATCGTATCAAAGATAAATGGAAAATGGGTCCATAATGTTCTCATTCACAGAAACCTTTTCAGCCCTAATAATAAAATTAATTCAGCTATCAGATACGAAAAACACTGACTGACTGGATGTCCAGTCTATCAAATGTGTTGGACAATGACTTCACTTCAATTCTGTCCATGTATGCTGAGAGAGACTCACACTCCACATATGGAATCATGGATACTATGACAAAACATTATCAGCTCTCATTTTTACTGTTCATTGATGACAACGAAGCAAAACACTAATTTAAAAAAAATAATGCAATCAGGGTGACGTTAAACTCCACAGAACCAGTACATAAGTCATTTTGGGTATTTTTTCCTCTGTTATTTCTGAATGGGTTTCAAATGACTTCTCAGATATAACACATATTGCAGTTTAAATTAGATATTTTTAAAGCCTGTTAGTGGTAACGGATACCGCCACATAGCAAAGAGCAGTTTCCCCCTATTCAAACCCAGGTTTGCCCATAACCCTTACAGGAGGCACAACAGATATCAAACAGCTGCCAGTATGTTCAATAACAAAGTCACGTATTGGCTAAAGACAGTGTTAGTAGTAGCAAAGCACCATGCCACTGGTTAAAGACAGGGTTAGTCTGAACAAAACACTGTGCCATTGGCTAAAGAAAAGGTTAGTCCTTATAAAACACTGTGCCATTAGCTAAACACAGGGTTTGTCCAGTTGACTAAAGACAGTTATGTGTACCAAAGCACTTTACATACAAAATACAGTTTCATAGGCTAAAGTCTGGGTTCGTCCCTAGAAAGCACCCTATCACCGGCTAAGGATAGTCTTAGGCCTAACAAAACATTTCATGTCAGGTACAGTACAAAGAGTCTGTCTTTTAAGATGTAACAAAATCAAGTCATAAATGACAATAAAGCCTCCCTCAGCTATTCAGACGTCTGGCGCCTTTACTGACAGCTGTGCTTAATGGTCCAGAGGAAGTGAAAGCAGGCCCTGCTGCTGGCACCATCGCTCTTCAGCTAACTGCACAGATGGCTGCACCACCAGGGGCCGAGCGCTCAGGCCACAGGGCACGGAGGTGGGACTAGGAGGAGCCAAGACCATAGTGAAGTGGGTGCAGGCCCCGAATGAACCAGGAGCTGACCTTTACATTGATTTTTGGAGAACGGAGAAGAGTCATCGGGGAAATTGAAAAGAGAGTGTATATTAGGAATACCTGTCCATTTCAGGTGATGGGTCCAGGTGATACTTGGAGAAATAAGTGATGGAATGGGGACGGTGTGAAGCATGCACAGGTGTGACTGGGGGAGGGAACTTAAAGGTGAAGCGTAGTGAGGCTTTTGGCACAATGTGTCCTCATCAGTCTTTTCCGGCGGTCACATGGGAGCAGGGGGCACTGAGGCCTCTGTCTGCATGAACATATCGCACCTCTTCCCTGGGGTGTGTGCCCCCCCAAGACTGAGCTGAAGGTGGTATGTATGTGTGTGTGTGTGTGTGTGTGTGTGTGTGTGTCACCCTGCTCCCCCAGGAGCGGCTGTACAAACTCCGCAGGCTAT
>JAODKF010000022.1:8478637-8490499 GCA_026779585.1 Mormyrus proboscirostris | reverse complement strand
CCCCCCCCCCCCCCCCCCCCCCCCCCCCCCCCCCCCCCCCCCCCCCCCCACCGCCCTAAGAAAGATTAAAAAAAAAACGTTTTGTCAATATTGTGAAACTGCACCACTAGGGAAACTGCTCTACGTTACATGCTTCATTCACAGTAATATTTAAAAATTACTTTAAATATTTACTCAAACTCAGATGTACCTGCTGTACAACCCCAACAAATTCCTGAAACAAAAAACTCTGAACTTCCTTCAGCGGCTAAATCAAACTGTGTGATATGTACAGTAATTGTTTAGCTTCTTGTGCTTTTATTTATTTGCTACCTAAAGCACCAAAATCACTCAAAACTTCAATGTGGCACTGAATTAACCTTAAGTGAACTTCATGGAGTAAAACCTCCAGGGTTTGGCAAGCTGTGTGTGTGTGTGTGTGTGTGTGTGTGCGTGCACGTGCATATGACTGTGTACTGGATAAGTGGTTGAAAGATGGATTTTAAATGAAGGAATTATGGTAATTATTCCTTTAATGACATTTTCATAAATTCATGTTTGAAGCATCCCATTATAAGCAAGCTACAATGAACAAAAGAAGTCAGGAAACCTCAGCATCTTCCAATCATTCTGGCACCAATGGCATGAATGGATGAATTTTATTCTTATTAACCTTAAGCTTCATTTCCAGCACAAGACAAGAGTCCAGCAGTGATTTGTGCTCTGAAAGCCAGCTCAGCTAGGGGGCGTTGGCCATATCGCTCCCCCACAGCCTCACAAGCAGGTGACACCTAGGGTCCCATTCATTAATGAACGATTCATTGGGTTCACTTGGGTGAATTAACAAATAGGTGGAAGCTGACTGGTTTTAGGTAGCGGTCACATTGATGGGCCGTCATCGCCTCACGAGTGCCTGGCCACCTGCAGCTCCTGCGGGGTGCCACAATGACCGAGGCCGTCTGCTAACTGTAACTCAGAGGTGGGTCTCTGGAAGCTAATCAGCCAACCAGCCGAAGACCATCCCCATTGTGGCCCAATTTCAAGAAAATACACAAGTAGGGGTATCATAACCAGAACACCAAACCTCATTCAACGTGGCATGAAGAAAATTCCCTCTTTGGCAGCAATTTTTCTAAAAACACCCTAAAGTGAGGCGGCTCAGCAGGTGTCACTGTAGAGCATCACCATCTCTGCATGTAGCTTACGTGCTCCATCGATGTTTACTGTACATGGTTTCCTCCGGGTTCCCCAGTATCCTTTGGCTGTTTAAAGACACAAGCCTAGATGAATGCATGTTTCTAAATGATACATAGCTGCATGTGAATGAGTGAGACCGTTTGATGGGTGGGTATCCAGTCCAGATAGTCATATGCCCCCTTGCCTCCTGGGAATGCCTTGGTAATGGCACAAAAGCGTGGGCACTGTGCAGTCCTGCTCTCATTTCCAGCCTGGAGCTGAGCTCTAGACCCAAGTACAGATTTTTTCACACTCTGATGTCCTGCCTCACCATGATCCAGAGGTTCTCAACCTTTTTCGCACCATGACCCAATTGTTACCATGCCAGCTCAGTTCTGACCCTATATCAAGTATAGCTTTAAATTAACACTATGATCTAGTGGACTCTGCAATTTACGCCAATCAGTGCCTATTGCACAAATCTGATTGGATGTGTGAGTGAATTTTAAATTAAGCATCTGTGGTTTGGCTTCATGGGTTGTTAACTAGTTTTGCACTATGCAGTTGCAAATCCAAGACTTGTTTATATAGATTAATTTTAGTATTGGGGCTGGAAAATCTGATTGTGGATCAGGATAGGAGATAGCCGGTTCTAAAATGCTTACATTTTCAACTCTGCCTCGTGACTATTTCATAAATTGTCGCGACCCAAATATGTGACCCATGAGCTGAGAATCGCTGCAGTAGCACATCTGTTCGTCACTGACCTTTCAAGAAGTTCACCCCCCTGGTGGCAGAGGACCCACACTGCACCCAAAACACATCACTAAACACTTCATATACTTCTACAACTCATCAATAAGGCTAATAATAGTTTGTGATAAAAATGGTTAATAATTTCCATCATTGGTTTCCGTCATTTGTTGCATTTTTGCAGTTTGCTGCATAAATTACGTATCACCACCTAGCAACCTTAACACTAATGTGTTAAGCAAACTTCATACTTCAGTTTTTTGCAAACTGGTCTGTGTTCAGAGAGAGGGATCTGTGTTATTTTCCAGTTAATAACATACATTTCCCCATGTTCACTAGGAAATGCAGGGAAAAAAAACATTTTAAAAGTTTGTGAATGAATAAATAAAAGGGGTCTTGTGGTGCAACGTTCTTCATTTACAAGCAATTTCCGCTTGTGAAGTAGCATATTTACACCCACTAATCTAAACCCAACAGAGGACTCTGATTGTTCTAATGGCTTCCATGGATCTCAGCCTCGCGTCACTCCGTGCTGGGGGTTAACCTCCAAGGTGGCCCCAGGACAAGGTTGAGTGGCTATCCAGGTAATGGTCTGTAGCCTCACCTCACACCTGATAGCCCTCAGAGACCCCATCAAGACATCCAACCATCCTCCAAGAGCACTGGGACACACGAAAGGACCTCTGTGGACACGAGACTGACGCGAAGGAGACACCCAAGGTACGCGAGGATCAAACTCCAACAAGTGTTCTTAGAATTTCTATTCCAAGAATAACGTACAGCAATTTCAGCGCAATCCAGCGGATTTTGTGCAACCTGCACAACTGATGCGAATGACAGCACGGCGTGAGGCACGGCCCGTCTGATCAAAACCTGCAGACTTCGGGGAAAAATGCGCAACACTCTCTGCTTCATTACCCCACGTCAGCAGACAATGGCTAGCAGCGTGAGTCCGAATAAAAGCCTTTATTGAGAAAGTAAATGATGCAATGAAATAACAGAGCAACGCTGAGAAGAGCCTACATGCTGAATCAATAAATACCACACAATTCAATAAACGTCCTTTTTTAACGCCTGCCCTCCTCCATTTCCAGCTCTTTACGTGCTGCTAAAATATTGTATTCCAGGCTGAAAGAGTTCCTGGAGGAACTTCCATCTCCTGTGTGATGCATTATAGATGGCCCATGCTGACATAAAAACCACTATAACGATCAACTGGCCGAGCTAATTCAAAAATGCATCTCTTCGTGTCACACGCCCACTTGCATCATTCTATCTGGCCAACAAGGCCAGGTCAATGGCTAACCCTGTTCTATAAGCCAATCAGCTACATATAAATACACACATGCATAAATACATAAATGAAAGCAACCGAATTTAAATCTGAGTTTTTCATTAGTTAATACTGTCAGGCAATAGCAGATTTGCGCATGATCAGCGAGCTACTGTATGTGCACAGGCCCATAAAAAGTACATTAGTACTTCTTGGCCAAAGCATATCTGTTTCTGATTATAGAAATACTTATTTACTTTAGCTGACTTTGTTTGGAAAAACTTTACCTACTAAGTAGCGAATCCAATCGAGGTTAAAAGACCGGCGCGGTCGGTCAGCATCCCTGATTCACAGTAAAACACGCGTTAGAGCTGCGGCGGCTCCGCCGGGCTGGGACTGCGATGCCAGCCGTCTTCCTCGCTCCCTGACAGCAGTGACAATCTCACGGCTTCCTCGCTCGATCGGCTTGTTTCCTCCCGAAGAAACTGCGCATATTTCTGCATATAGATGAAGGGAAGAGAGGGACTCCGTACATCCACAGCACCCTTCAAAGCACAGGCTGACGGTCTAACTCACCACGGGCGTTCCTGTACTTTAATTTTACTTACCGTTACTGTTTCGGTACTATTTGTTTAGAGCTACAATAACTTACATAAATAATATATAAGTATTACATATTTAACGTCCGATCGATATAATCGAAAGCTCATTTTCAATCAAAATCAAATCAATCAATCAAAAGCATGTTCTGCATTTTTCCCTTTTAACGCTTTCCTATAAAAAGTGCCGATAAGTACAAATCCACATAAAGTCCGTATTCCGGGGAAAAAAACAGACTGGAAAAAAATACATGCAGACATTTAAAATGCACTGTCATATATATTATGCGTATATGTTATAGAAATGGGCATATAGCTTAATATGTAAAGTTTATAGTGAAATTTAATATGAGACTGAACAGCCACAATACAGTAAAATATGGCGGATTTTAATTCCCATTATGAACACTTAACTATCATATAATGACTGCTCAACTTTATTATTTCTTATATTCTTATATTAGGAAAAAGCAAATATGTACAATAATGGGCTCAAACTGACTGATGGGATTTTGATTTAATGGGTAACAAAAAGCAGAGAATTAAGTAATCCATTATCACCTCTTATCTCATGCATATTATTGCAAACTGTCATCCACTGTTCAACCAAAGCATTCGGTTAAAAGATTTTACTAGCAATTAAGAAGATAGCCTTATCTTTTATTTACCTCGCGGGGGTTTATTTTTCCCAAGTTTGTTCCGATATTTTCATTTACAGTAAATACGTCTACGAGTAATATTTTCCGGAACAAACGTGCCATTATACTTTTGCGGAAAAATATTTTAGATATAAACCAGTCCTCTTTACAACGCACACTAAAAACCCACGCACCTATGCCGAAGTACCAATCAAACCATCGACAGCTGAAACCTACAATTTATAAATGCCTGAATTTAAACCAAAGCCGTGACGCGAGCATCTAGGCAAAATTGTAGCACAAGCGTTCGGAGTTCAAAGTGACTTTCTGCAATACAGACAACACATGCACAGTAAAGATAACTAGAATTCCTACCTGTGAGCATGCTGCCGCTGCACCGCAAATGAGCAGCCCCGGCTCCAGCCCAGCCTCTCTGGAGTCCCCTCCTTATGGAAATACGCTCGACCTAACAGTGTTAGGGAGGGTTTGTGCGTGACGACATATATCTGCGTTGCAAAAAGAGGAATATGCGTCATAACTCATAGACCACTGCTTATTGTAGTTCGCTGAAATAACATTTAGGCGCGATGGGCATGTTTGGGTCGAATTTTTGTTTTTATTTGTTTTTACAGTGGGCAGATAATGTCCGTGTGTCCTTCAACCGCTTGGCCAATATAGGCTTGTGGGGGAAAATAATATAAGAAATAATTGCCTTTTTATACTCCACAGCATTGTAACATTGGATGCAAATTCATACACGTTATTCATGGTAGCACAGCTAGGTTATAGGAACATGAACATACTTTAACGACGGAAACAATAACCATATGAATACTGCTAATACCAGGGTAGATCACCAAGTTCTAGTAATTAATCTTATTGCTTTTGTTCACATGAGACACCGTAGGCTACTTAAAATTTCAATACGTATACCTTAAGGTTCGTATGTTATATTATCGGTGCTGGATTTATGGCTATATATGTGTGGCATGTTCATTTATTGAACGTTATTATCCCAATAAAACATATTACCACCGGACGTAGTCAGTGGGCTGATTAATAACACACTGTAGCGCCGGCATGTCTGGTGAGCGCTCGTGTATACAGTATATATATAAAGAGCATGTTCTATTCCAGCAAACAAGTCTCCTTAGCTGCTCACAATACCTTAGTCTCCCTGGGTGTACAATATTTTACAACCAGACCTCCTACCAGCATTCCTTGAAATATTTTCAGAACTGACTTATAAGTCTAAGGTAATTTAGGACAGGATGGCATAGTTTCAGGGGTTGCATCGCACCACCTGTGTATGTGTGTGTAATATACATATATATCCTCCCTATGTTCCATGCTTTTCCTGCAGGTTCTGTGGTTTCCTCTTGCAGTCAAAAAACACTTGACAAGATGAATTTGTTTCTCAAAACATTGCACAGTGTTGTGTGAGTGTCTTATGATGTATGTATGCCTGATGTTCAAATTATATTTTTGGATTAAGCCTGCTTAGTTGATCACTGTTGCAGTCAAATTGGTGGCCTTATGAACATAATATCAATGGAGCAGGTCACACTAGTATGAATTAGATAACTGATGTGAGGTTTAATAAATTAGGAAGACTGGCCAAGCCGTAATCCTGCTGCATATGATGTCAGCCTGAGGGGGTTAAAATAGCAGCTAGCTCATCCATAGGTCTGAAGGTTAACCAAGTGTAGTGCTCAAGGGACACAGGGGTTTCATCACTTTTCCTTCCTCCTCAGATCATCGCTGCTTCTTAGAATCATTTCAGCTAAAGATCTAAAGTGGGAATGAAATGTATTCTCACTTTTAATTATTTAACAATGTATAATGCAATAATCAATTTTTTTTTGACAGGTTTTGAACAGCACCATTTGTAAACTATAAACTGGGTGGGTGGCAATTGAACAACATTGGGTTGGACCATGTTCCATTGCTTTCCCATGGCATTCTGGCAGATCAGTCATATCACACCATCCCACACAGCTGTTTCAAGCTTTCTCCTGGCACGCTACTGACTTTGACTGGACTCCCACCCTGAATATCATTTTAAATAGTAATAATATCAGTTAAATGTCAACATTGCCCCCAATGAGTTGCTCCCTGTATATAAATCAACAGAAAATGTAGACTGGTTAAAAATGCTATTTGAATTTTTAATATATCATCTTCTTTGCAAAACTCTTCCCAGTGAGGGTCTCCAGCCACCCTTTCCATAGGTAACAAACTAGCTCTTTCTGGGGGATCCCCAGACCTTCTCCAGACAGCTGGGAGATACACTCCTTCAAGCATGTCCTGGGTCTGGCCCGGGGCCACCATCCAGGGGGACATACCTGGAACAGCTTCCATAAGAAAATGTATTTTGATACAAAATATCCTATTTGTAAGTATATCAAAATAATCTAAAAAATACAGCCATCAAGTATCAAAATAAACTACTGTACAGTATTTTGTATTTTAAAAACAAAAATACATTTCACATATTTTGTTCTGTATCAGCCTGTTTCTTCACAAACACACATCCTGAAATGGCCAAGCATGACAGCAACATTTGTTTGTACTGCTTAACACAATGGTGTTTCTAGCTTGTGTGGCATCCTAGACAAAACTGCTTCCTTTTTGTATCACATATGCAATTAATTCAAAATAACATTTGAAAGGAAAATGACTAACACAATCTAAGCGCTTTAAAGACTTGGCAATATCTTAAAAAATGTAAACCCAAATGGCCCTAAATGGAGCTTGTAAGCCCTTTCATTCAACATAAGTCATGAACTATTGGTGCTAATGACTGTTCATTAAAATGTCTGAAAAAACTAAAGTTCCTTTTTGTGAATGCACAAACACTTTGCACACATGACATCATCACGCATACATTTTGGGGAAAGCACTCCCTGCATTTTACCATGCAGTAGTACAATAGTACGAAAATACTGAACATCAGAGTATTCTAATACAAATTATATAATTGTTTTTATCAAGTAAGTCAAATATAACTTACAAAATACAATACTGTATTTAAGATATGTTTTATAAATACATGTGTCACCCCCACATGCCTTTTCCCCCTTGTTCCCCGTGGTGTGGTGCTAATGAGCCACACCTGTTCCTCGTTTATCCCTGCCTCTCTCTTCAGTCCTCACGTGGATGATCCTAGGTGCCTCTCATCTGCTCCCTCATCTGTGTATGTAGGTGTATGTAGTGCCTCCTCGTCTTGAACTCCCCAGTCTGGTCATTATATACAGTAGTTACATGTGTGATGTTATGTTGTCGCAGCCTGCGTGTGATCCTTAGGGGGTATTCTATCAAAGTAGCTAAAGAAAGCCAGACTTTCCTGAAAAATGGATGGAGCTGTATGAAGAATACAAAGATGTAATCACTAAAAAATGGCAATACTGTGGCTATAAATAAAGCCAGTGAGTTGGCTTGGCAAAGAATTGCAGACAGATTAAAGGCATAAGTTATTTAAATGTTACAAGTGGCTAATATAGTGGCATGGTGGTACAGTGGTTTATGCTGTTGCCTTACACTGCAAAAGTTCCTGGTTCAATCCCTATAGCTAAAGGGAAGCCTTCAAGGTTGAGTTCACGTGTCATTCTTTTTCTGCATTTTTTTAATCTCCGTAAAATTCTTTCAGTAACATCCATGTGAAATGTTCTGCACAAATAACCGTAACTTGTCTTTGCTTTTTAATAACAAACTTTCAAAGTAGACTGTGAATAAACAAAATATAAAAATAACTCCCTGTTCATATTATTTTAATGGATTTTTAAAAAAATTTCAGTCATTGTATTTCATGTTTAACCTTTGTAATATGGGTATGCTTTTATTTTAGTTTAATTTAATTTTGGAATTAATTGGAATTGTCATGCCGACTCATCCGATCCTCCCCTCATCTACCCCGTGTGGATTCCCCATGTTTACCAGCTGTTTTTTTGTTGTAGTCATTAGTCCTATGTATTTAAGTCTGTGTTAGGTATGTTTTTCCCAGTCTGGTCATTAACGTCCATGCATGTTGTTATGGTCCTTGGTGTTTTCTTGATAAACCTGCCTTCCCCAACTCTCCGTCTCCCTGCACCTTCTTCCTCGGTCTTATGCACGATAGAATGACCAGACTTGCAAACAAGACACCTCACCTCAGCAAGGCAAAATACCTGGACCTCACTAATGAGGTAATCTATTGGCTGCAACAGCCCGAGGTCTAGGAGTACCCCGTGGCTCCTGCCCTGGCTGCTTGTACCTGGAGCGTTTGTTCCCGTTCAAGGATGAGTACCATGTGGAAGAGGTGTGCAAAAATGTATGTCAGCTCTGAAGAGGGGTGGCTGAGGCGTATAAGTGGCAGGTAGCCCTAGACAGCTGACTCCTCTATAGTACACTGTCTGAGCTGCCCGAAGTGCCCCAGACAGCAGGGAAGAAAGAACAAGAGGAAGAACCAAAGACGGGAGATGCTAGAGGTCTTCCTAGGGGCCGTATCCCTCTCCACTACCTGCCCTGCTGTGTGTTGGGAAAAATACCTCCCGATAGGCATGATCACAGCCGCCCATTTGCCCAAGCAGACGCCCGAAACTCATTCGTCTGCCACTTCACTGCTAGCGCTGGCAGCTCACCCATTTTTGGGGACACGCCTGGCCATAAATGGGGAAAGGTCCACTGGGGATGCCATCCCATGGGTCCCCAGGTTCCTCAAACAGGCAGCACCCGCTGTCATGGTGCAAACCCCAGCTCTGCCCCTGTGGTTCCTGTGCTGGCGGTTCCTGTAGTGCCCCCGAGGTTCCTGTGCCGGCGGTTCCTGCTACGCCCCCCGAGCTTCCTGTGCTGGCGGTTCCTGCTCTGCCCCCTGAGATTCCTGTGTTAACGGTTCCTGCTCTGTCTCCTGAAGTTCCTGCTCCACCTGTTCCAGTACCTGTCCCAGTTCTCCCGGACTCTGCTCCCATGCCTCTGTCCCCGAGGAGGCCTTTGATCCTGCTTCCATGTGCCCAGCTCCCATGGCCCCAGTTCCTGTCCCTGAGGAGGTCCCAGACTATAGGATCGCTGCTTGTTGGTAGCAGAGGAGCTCAAGTGGGATCTCTTGGGGATTTCCCTGATGGCCTCACTGGACTGCTCTGGTGGAGTACCCCAGCCACCACCCCAGCGTGGCAGATCCCAGCCAGGCCCTCACCTCTCTGTCTCCCAGAAAGGGAGAGGACACTTGCACCAGGGTCTGATCCTGCCCATCCTGCCCCCTGGCTTGCCATTAGTCCCCCTGGCTCCGGCTTGGTGGTTGCTTGTTTATCAGCTTTGGCTTTGCAGTACCCTGCAGTTCCCCTGGCTTCGGCTCGGAGGTCACCTGTGGTCCTGCCTGTGGCGCTTTGTCGGCCAGCTGTGGTCCTGCCTCTGAGGCTTCGTCCGTCACTTGCGGGTCCCCCGTCTGCGACTCGTCAGTTGCTTACACTTTAGCTGGCTGTGGCTATGCCTTCGCCCACTGCAGCTACTGTTCCCTCCTCCTCTCCCAGTGTCCCCTTTACCTTCCCCATTGCCTCCTACGTTGGTCCCTCTGCCTTCCTCCTTACCCCCTCCGACATTCCCTCCTGCTCCCTCCTCATGTTTGCTGAGGGTCCCTCCTGCTTTGGCCTTGCGGTTGCCTGCTGCCCCTGTGGCTTCCGCCTCTCACCCTCCAGGGTTCTCTCCGGCTCCCTGTTTCCCGCTACCCTGTGCCTCCTTGCCCCCTGCTTTTGTGCCGCTCCTGTTTGCTCCTCATCCCTCTGTGCCTTTGTTCTCTTATGGTCTCTGTGTGTCCCCTGGTGTTGTCCTGCCATTGTCCCCTTTCCCAGGTCTTGTGTTTCCATCTCTGGTGTCTCTTTGTCGGCATTCCCTGTGGTTTGCGGGTAGTTATTTGAGTCCTCCTTGTGCCTGTTCTGTGTGTCCCTGCTGTTCCCTGTGGTGAGTTAATGTTCTTGCTTTTGTTTTCCCAGGTGCTGTCCTGTTGTGTCCTGATTCTCTTGTCTTCTGAACAATATTTTGTGAATCTGTTCCCACACGTCAAACATTTTTTGAGACAACACATAACTAAAGTCAGGTCAGGGAGCTGTTACAACGCATTGCCACACCCACCACACAGCTAGACTCCTTGGGATCTCAGCCGGCAATCCCCCAGGCAGATACACGGTCCAGCCCCACCCTCCAGAAATGGCTATCCATCTACCACATCCAGGTGTTACGTGGGCATCCCCTTGGCTTGGTTGAGCCACTTGGGTCCTCAGCAGTGTGGATCCTGCGAGTCAGATCACCCTCAGGGAAATGCGCCACATGGCTGTAGTGCTGTAACTGATGCTCCCTCACAATTCAGGTAATGTGTCTTAATTGGGAGGGGCTCTAGCAACCGCTTCTTTGACACAAAGTCAAACCAGCAGTACCCAAGGATTCTCAGAAGAGACACGGTGCCATAGGAGTCCAGTCTTCATCTCAGTTCACTGGATAGCGTCACTGGATCCTCACTCCAGTGACGCTCTCTCGAGGGCCCCAATCAGAGCTACTGGACCCCATGTCTCACAGCCATACAGCAAGACAGGGAGCAGCAGGACTCTGAAGACTTGGACCTTCGTCCTCTTGCATAGATATCGGGAGCACCACACAGGCCTTTCCAGTGACCTCATGACCCCTCCATGCTCTTCCAATCTGTGTGCTGACATCATAGGAAGAGCCACCAGAAACATGAATGTCTCTGCCGAGGTAGATAAATCTCTCGACAAAGTCATCATTCTCCACACAGACAGACACACTACTGATGGCTGTGCCTATGAAGTCATTAAATGCCTAGATCTTAGTCTTTATCAAGGACACCCGCAATCCCAGACACTCAGACTCCCCACTCAGTCTCTCGAGAGCCCCAATCAGAGCCTCCATTGACTCCTAAGATCACAATATCGTCGACAAAGTCAAGATCAAAAAATCTTTCTTCACTAACAGATGCCCCACAGCCACTGGACCCCATGACCCTCCCAACACTCAGTCCATACAAGCATTGAACAGATTAGGAGCAAGAACACACACCTGGCGAATGCCAGAATCAACTGGGAAGAACACAGAGGCTCTCCCTCCACTCACAGTACAGCACAGTACCATTGTACAGGCTGGCCATGACATTCAGTAACTTTGGTGGATCCCACGAATTTTCAGAATGTCCCACAGGGCAACTCGATCAACTGAGTCGAACACTTTACGAAAATGAGCATAGGTTGCAAAGAACCTCTGCCAATATTCACATTCGATGAGGCATACTTATTGCCCCCTGGCTGGGCGCCTCTACATTGGGGTTTACCGCAGTGGACAAGAGGGTAGCCCCCCTTTGCCTTCTGGTGGAGGGACGGGTCCTGACTGTTGTTTGCGCTTATGCGCCAAACAGCAGTTCAGAATACCCACCCTTTTTGGAGTCCTTAGAAGGGGTGTTGGAGAG
>JAODKF010000022.1:8415672-8426972 GCA_026779585.1 Mormyrus proboscirostris | reverse complement strand
TTAGTTACTGGTTAATTAATACATTAAGTAAGAGTGCACTACTACAATATTTGTGCCCCCTCAAGTAAAGTGTTACCTTCTGAATGCCTTTCATGTAATATTTACTACAACAGTGATTTTTGAGCATGCTCATACGACATGCATTAGGATGGATGGCAGATAATATTGACCATATGTCAAATGTACGTTTATCAATCACTTTAGAGCAAAGTCTTATCTGTAACGGCAGTGTTATAGCGTTATATCCTGTGTGGCGTGTAACTGCCATGACCTGAATGACTTTATAGTCTTGTTTTCAATGCCTGATTATGAAAATGGACTCAGTCAAGATTGTGTAAATACAGGAAATAGTTGTGCTGACATCCTGAAGTTCAGGATTACCGATTAAAATGATTTAAAGCTCTGTGGTCAGGCACCATACTTGCCACTGTACGATGCTACTCTGAAATAGGCCCCAGAAATGCCCTCGGGCCCAAATGATGTGCGCTGTTCAAAGACATATTAATGAAATAGAGTCATGTTTGTGTTACAGCTGAAGGCCCTACTGCATGGGTCGCATGGCGTTTAAAATGCCTCTCGTTCTCGCCAACGCCTCGCCTACACACTTTCTGGCAATACTGTCTGTGTAAACAAGGGAAATAAGAACCTGTGGTAACATGGCTGAAGGAATATTAATGTGACCATCTAGTGCTGCCATTTTTAACCTGTTTGTTGATTATATACTGTAAAAGCTACCAAAAGCTGTTATAGACTCAGATTGTTGCCCAATAATACCCGCCCGACATTTTCAGGACTCACTGTCATAGCTGAAGCCAACTGTGTTTTTCATTTAGCTAGCATCTAACATAAATTTCAACTATTCCCATAATGCTTGTTTATGTGGCTGTTGCATTTTAAAAACAATGAATGATGTTTGTATGCTATAAGACCATATGAAGAGGATGACAATCACGCAAGCCAGGAGTTGTTAGGGTGGGAGGTACAGTATTAGAGAGGCCATATTTCATACAGAGTGGTCTACCTTAGCCAATGATATGTTTTGAATCAGTGAGTGACAGAGGAAAGGGCATGCCAGGGGCCAATTACCTTTCTACTCTGGCCAGTGGCCCTGAGGCCCCAGCCCTGATACAGTACAAGTGAATGAATGATAAGCAGTCAGTCTTTGTATGGGATTGCATGTCTGGAATGTAACAGGTTTGGTTGTTAAGCGGGTAAATGATTCCACTGTAATTGTCTCTGCTTACCTGAGGTAAGCTGGGTGATAATGACTCCTGCCAAGTCATGGCGATGTGCCATTTCTGATGAGCCAGCTCAACTTTATTGTTATCAATAATAACAGACACATCTGGGTCTCTATTTGCATATCCTTCCCAAGATAATAGTGTTCCTGCTTCTTTTCACCAGTCCTGTTTAGCCTGGCTCTAACCAACGCTGGTGCCAGCAGAAAATGAATGGGTGAAGGGGGCAACTAAAATGCAGAAAGGGGACAGTGACATAGCCATTTACCTTGCCCCCGTATTTGAAAATAGCACAAGTGATCAGACCGTCTGTACATAAAACGCTTAAAACACCCAAACAAATTATACAAACATGTTCTAGGTTAAATCTCAACAGTCACTAGATGCTAATCAAGCACAAATGAAATTCTAAGTTTTACTTTCATGGATAAACAAACTCGATTTGTAAATTCATCGTCACAGACAGACTAACGTGGGTTTCCCTTGGCATTACAGTATAAGCATGTTGGAGACGTCTCCTCCACATTTCTTTATGAGCTCTCACCCTAGGCAAGAAGAAATGTAAATCTTGTCTTAGTTCAGCGACAGCAGCGTTTGGTCAGCTCTTCCCATAGGACGTCCAGTTTATCCAGTTTTGAAAATTGCAAATAAAAGTGTACAGTTCCTTACCTATGTATTTGAAAATGTGGGCTAGAATGTGACTTTGGTTTTAGGGAATTATTCTGGGCTGAATAATGTATTAGTATTTTAAAATGAAAATGGCCTGGGCCTGGATCTGAACTAGCTTTGCTAACCCTAACCCACCATCAAGACTTTTCTTCAGGTATTTCCCATCTTGTACAAAAACTGCTGCAGTTCATATTTTCAGTAAATCAGAGATGGTTTTTGTAAGCTTTCTGCCGTTTCGCTTGGTTTGAGCAAGGACTGACCCAGCCAGTAATTCTGGGGTTTGAATGGAGTGACAATATTATTGAAATAATAAAATGTTGGTGAGTCACAGAGGCTCTGGCGTGCATATTTTTTTCCGATGCACTCCATTGGTGACACGTCCGCATCTGACAGATGGGCTTTTCTTGCTTAAAAATTCAGCCTGCATCCTTTCTCCCTGACAGCTGTGAACTGAGTTTGCTGAAGCCCCAACTAAGAGCTGTAGCATTTCTTATCTGCATTCCTCTCCTATCCTCCTCCTTCTTCACTGTCAGCTTCATGTAGGTTTTATTCTGCTTGGATCCCACGTGTTCGTCGGGTCGCTGCCCAGGAGATGGACTCACACCCCTTTCCCTGTGATTCTGAAGATGACCTCTTGCATAGTGCCTTTCCACAGCTGAATCCTGCGTTTCACAGTCCCCAAAGGAAAGTTGAGGAGAGAGGAAGCTATACATGTTACCATATAACACTCTGTCTGTTTACATAAACACCAGTGTTCATGTTTTTTTTCCCTGTTGACTGTTCGAGGGAGCTGGGTAAATAATATATGTCAGACATGCACTGTGTGGATATAGCTTTCATAACCTGTCGTACTTGAACAGGTGTAACTGGGCAATCTTAAATGTCACTGTCCACTGGAGGTTTTTTATGTATGATATTCAGTGTTTATTTAGGGTGCACTGCATGTGCATTTCAGTCCACCAGGCACGAGGTGGGATTAAGCTCCTGGTCATTGATAAGGTCACAGGTGCCAAGCACGCCTGGAGCAATGGCTGCGGGTCAGGTAACTGCATATGAAGGACCCACCGCCTTTTTCTTAGATCTCTACCGATGTGGAAAAAGCAAAGGAAAGGGCTAAATATGTAGCTGGGTGTCATTACACATTCTGAAGGATATGCAAATCATAAATGGAGATGTTTAGTGCAGGAGATTCAGGTGGATAAGTGTGATCTGTTTTGCTCTTCTGCATGTGACATCCTGAGTTTTGCAGAATAAACCTGCCAAAATGGGGCTCAGGCCAGAATACACTTCCAGAATATTGCGAGTCTCACAAGGCGTGGGGTGTCTGCTCATCACCTCTGCCCAATAGCGGCTTCCTTGGGGTGGTGGTGACTGCATATGATGCACACATTTGTGGAGAGGTATAGGCTACGGAGTCGGGTACATGTCTACGCCTACACAGAGGTATAAATCATTCTTTATGCTGCCAGAGATGGGCTTCAGGTTCCTTATGACCCTGTTCAAAAGGGATGGATGGATGGATTCTCACCACTTCTTAGGTGTTCTTATAACTACATAAATCTTGTATCTCTGCTTTCAGTCTTTCAAACTCCACCTGTAACACACCAACATTTACTTCTACAGAATTGAATCTCTAGGCAACATAGCATCCATAGCTAGCAACTATCAAAAGAGCAACACTATTGGAAATTTTAATATGTTTGCAAAGTAAATCTTTTAGAAGCTGGTGTTTATTGAGCTTGAAATGCTTTTCTGATTACTAAATATTTGCCTTTAAGCCAAATATCTGTAGGCCTCCACATTACTCTCTAACATTGTGACTAACAGCGAACAGATACAACATCAATGTATAATGTGGAAGATACGCAAAAGTTTTTGGTTCACCTTGTAATGAAGAGTCGCTATAAAAATCGCTATAAATCTATGAAGTCATTTTACTAGTAAACCAGCAGAACATCTATCATTTACCATGTTCATAGCTTTGACTGATAGAAATGCTCATATTATACTGTAAAAGCCTTGATGAATCTGACCACAAGTCCATCCTTGTATCTGCAATAATCCCATGTAGTACAGGATCATGCCGAGACTATAATGGACGGCATACGGAAGCAGGCGAAGGGAGTCGTGGATACGGACAAAAGACTTTATTACGGGACCACACATGTAATGTTAATGACAGGACTAGGAAGACATACTGGAATACGGACTGAAACTAACAACAACAACAACTGTAAACAGCTGGTGGACACAGGAAATTGACACGAGTTTAACGAGAGGGCAGGATAAACGCAGCATGACATTACTACCCCCCCCCCCCCCAAAGGCGCGCACACCGGGCGTGCCCAAGGGGAACGAAGGGACGAGACCTAGAACCAACAGGACCTGGGGAAACAAAAGCAAAACATCAACGAGGAACCAGGAACAGGACAGACACACAGAACAAACACAGGGACAAGAAGCAGGACAATCACTGACAAACCACCGGGAACGCAGACAGGCACAGGGGCACCAAGAACACCAACAGGACACCGGGGGAACACCAACAGAAACAAAAGGACTAGGAGAAAACAAAGGAACAGAGGGATGAGGAGCAGACACAAGGGGCACAAAAACAGGAGGCAAGAAGGCAAAGGACGGGGAAACACGGGGAGCCCAAGGGAACCCCAGCGGGCAAGAGGCGGAAGCCGCAGGGCCAGCAGGCGACCGTGAGATTGGAGACGAAAGGACCCTTGGCAACAGCGAGGCAGCAGCAAGAGGGGATGATGAAGGAGGCGAGGAGGAAGACAAAGGGGACACTGGCGGAGGGGAGGAGGGAACAGCAGCCACGGCAGGCAAAGGGGACTGACGAGTTGGAGTGGGGGAACCCATAGATGACCGACGAGCCGATGGAGAGGGGGACGAAGAGTCAACGGTGGAGGAAGCAGGAGTCTGGGGAACCGCAGGTGAACACCGGGCAGGAGCCGAAGGACCTGCAGGTGCCCCTCGAGCCCCAGCCACAGGGACGAAGGGCAAGTCAGGGGGCAGGGTGGGCGGGAACCGACCCCTGCGCAAGAGACCGGCTTTGGCAGACAAGGCTTTGGCAGATGGGCTTTGGACGCAGACGAAGCAGCAACAGGCAGGCGAGCAAGCTTCTCTCAACATGCTGTAGGTGAGGTAGTGAAGGTTAAGACGGCCCCCAGAAAAACGCCCCGCGTCTCCTCCCATCTCTCTCTCCGCTTCCGTCTCCGGCGAGCTGGCACTGAGAGATCTGGCATATCACATGGCAAGGGAGGAAGAAAGCCATACTCGAGTCTTGCCTGCCGGGTAATATCTTCAGCGACCCAGCTTCTAAGCCGGGACAAAAGTATCTGCACTTCCTCCACGGGGTGTGGATCCCCAGAAGGGGAGATCTGTTATATGATTTCCCTCGACCAGCGCATGACTGCTCGTGCTGCAGGATCCTCTATAACCTCGGGCTGACCGAGGCGTTCCGCCTCTTTCAGGGGATGCGTCTTCTTTTTGAGTCCTGTCACTCTGTTATGGATGGCCCACGGAAGCAGGTGAAGTGAGCTGTGGATACAGACAAAAGACTTTATTACGGGAGAACACATGTAATGTTAATGACCAGACTAGGGAAACATACTCGAAAGCTGACTGAAATACACTGAACTAACAACAACTGGAAACAGCTGGTGGACATGGGGAATTCATGTGAGGTTAACGAGGGGGTGTGGTCAACAAGAGGGCAGGATGAATGGAGCATGACTGAGACCTGCAACCCATTCCAGGAAGCAGAGGGTACAAGGCAGGGGACACCTTGGGTGGGGTGATTTTTAGCACTAGTTTAAAATCTAAATTAATAAAATTCAAGTAAACTATAGTTATGTTTATGTTCAAAGGAATTTTATTTTTTCCTATCAACAAACAAACCAAGGTGCTGTTTACCATTAATAAAATGCTGCTTTATTTGCCATTGTAAATGTACAAGTGTTTATTTTTGCACATCCCATCTTGCTCACCTATGAGATGTGTGCACATCCACAGACACGAGTGGGAACCTAGAGACGATCTGTCCAGTGCTCATGGTGCTTTCAGGGGGCTTCAGTTGGAGGCCTTGCTTAAGGGTCCAATAGAAACATGACTATTGAACCAGGGCTCCACACACCCGTCTTCTTATTACTGGCATGGGGGCTGCTGAGCCCCCTGACACTCTTCTTTGATAAGACCGTCCAGAACATTTTAGAATATTGCCTAAATGCAGATATTACCTAATAAGTTCACAGTGTTATCTAACATTTGTCCATTTGGGGCTTAAAGTTACTGGTGAAATTTTAAACTACCCTGTGCATTCAAAAGAATTTGCTTGTATAAGCAAGTCTTTAAAGACCCATAGTTCTTCACTGTCCCATGTAAGCTTCTCATGGAGTCCAGCCTTCTCCCATTGTCCTGTTTTCCAGCATATGATGCTCAGATTGAGCATAACCACTTGCCTTTAATGACTTCTGAAAATAGCTCACGTGGACTCTAACCGTTATACTCATTATTCACTAACACACTAACACCTACGACCTCATTCACCTCTTGTTTGGGGCTTCCTGTATATGTGTGATTAAGCGAAAGAGTTTTGTCTTTTTTGTCTTTGATGGATACATAACACCAGGAGTGTCTGTTCATTTAGCGGCAAGGCCCAAATGTAAGATTGTTCAGGAAAGTTCTGAATGTAATAGAGATGCTAAACTTGCAGAAGGGAGCTGCCCTTGACTGCAGGCATGGAGCTGGGCCATGCATCACTGAGCCCTGCAGCTTGCAGTAATGTTACAGCCTGTTATGGAAATTTCATGGTGCAAAGTAAGGTCCACAGTGGACAACAGTAAACAGCTTGCTTGTATAATACGTAGTAATTCTCTGCACATGCTTTCGCACGCTTGGCTAATGAATGGGAATCAAATTATTTATACTTTATTGATCCCCGTGGGGAAATTGTTTGTCAATAAGAGCCTGGGTTTGTCAATAATAAGTCCTGCCAGGGTTTAATACCCACTGAGGGACCATTTTCTTTGATACCAAGCACAGAGATCGCACACATTTCCCAGTATAGTTGGCCCTCCATAACTGCAGACTCAAGCAACCATGGATTGAAAATAATCAGTAAAAAAATCTTTTTTTTTTTCTTGTTAGTATTCCCTAAACAATACAGTATAACAACTATTTACATAGCATTTACATTGTATTAGGGTATTATGAGCAATTTAAGGATGAGTATATGGGAGGGTGTGCATTGGTTATATGCAAATGCTGCGGCATTTTATATAAGGGATTTGAGAATCTGCAAATTTTGGTATCATGGGGGTCTTGGAACCAACCCCCTGTGGATACCGGGGGGGTGACTGTATAATTGTAACATAATTTGTTTTTCAATTCAGCTTTATAATATCAGGTTATCCTAAAAGGCTGCTATGTCAGGAAGGTCTTATAATTGCCTTGTGATAATTCCCCTGGATCAGAAAGCAGCCTGCAGCCTGCAGCCATTGCCTCATCCATGAGTGTAGCAGGACCCTGGAACTCACTTGGAAATGAGATGGCTGTGCATGTGGGACAAGGGACAACTCCTCCTCTAACATTGCAGATCTATGGCAAAGAAAATCTAATCAGAGCAGAGATCTGAGTGCCCTATGCAGGCTCTATGCTGCCCTCCAATTAAAGCTGCTGCAATTGCAAACACAATTACAGCAGCAAGGAGAATATGTTGCCTATTATATTAACAGGATGCTGGCACTTCTGTGGTGATAATATGTAATAAAATACAAATAACTTGACACGTAAAGATGTGTGGGTGGATGAAAGTGGCGAAGCAGATCAGGTGAAGATAGTAGGTATTTCTGATACCTACCAGATAAACGTACATGGCATGTAACATTTTAACTTATAATGTAAAGCATGGCTCAGTACAGTTGGCAATTTGGCGTCATTGTGTAAGATGAACATTAACGTAGCCCCCAGGCTGTTTGACCTGTCAGAGGCCCCCATGCTTTTTGTAGTTTGGGGGAGTAGTATTGGTAAAAGTTGTTGCCTGGGGGGTGGGGTTTAAACTTTTACTACACCAGGATAGCTGAGGCCAAAGGTATATGAGAGCATTTGATATTGGGGGGCGAATGAAGGAATGAAATATTGCGGGGTACACTTCCCTCCAGGTTCCTACTGTACTCCGCTGGTTGAGCTCCCTTTTTAGCAGAAGCCTGGATGAGCCTGTACATTGAAGCACCCCTGGTAATGAGTCATAAAGGATCGGCATCTCTGCGTCGCTGCCTCTTACACTGCCTGTTCTCACTGCGGCAGGCCTGCTGCTCCCCGACACCCTCCCCCCAAGACACTTCCCACATCATTCAAACACGCCACTAATTATTCGCCTCTTTTATCTTATAAAGAGTAATTTCAGCTAGTCGAGATTGATGGTTGTTGGTTGATGTAACTGTGGCTCCCTGGAGAAACGCCAGATTGCTGTCATCAGCCGCCTACTGGGCCCTGATTGGTTGAAGCCTGCACGGCGAAGGTGACAAATGACTAACCAGCTAATAAATCCCCCAATGACTGGGCATTTCATAGATCAAAATTTATCTGGTGATTATATTAGCAATTCTATTTTAATTCTTTGAACCCCGTAAATGGTTTGCCTGAGTGTCCACAACACACTGCAGGGAGTCAGGATCATAACAATAAACTATACTGAATTTTATTTTGATAGTAGACATATTTTTTCCTGAGTTTTTCATATACTCACTGTCACAAAGGGAGACCTTAGTGGGTTCTGTGTTAATGTGTTATTATGCTGACTGTTTCCAGTCTTTGCATTTGCCTCCTATAAGAACCAGTCAAAGAGCATGTGTTACCAGCAGGTCATCTGAGGACCTGCCAAACAGCAGACCTCAGTGTTACTTTATGTTCAAGGGACTTCTCTACAGAGACATGGATTTATTGCTTTTCCATTCCTGTAGAACAGCTGCAGATTAAATGAGATCCACGTCTTTCTGCTGGCTCCACTGCCTATAAAGGGGAATTTTTGATGGAAACACTTGACACCAGAGATGGATAGTTCAGGTCCAGGAAGTAAAAATCCAGACCGAGATTTTGTTTCAACCAACCAGTCAAGAACTTTGTGACTCTTTACACTCAACTGGTTGGTTGAAACAAATCCTTGATCTGGATTTTAACTTTGTGAACCCGAATTATCCACCTTTGCTTGGCATTTACAGATTCTTTTCCGTTCCCTACACCCTATTTATAGATAACGCCTGAAACAATGACTCCCTCTGATGGCCAATGATTGTACTGCGCTGCCGTGGCCACACTGTTAAACAAGTACTGGTTCACACGTGCCTTAAGTGCATGTACACCTGCATTTACAATATCTCGACTGCATTTCTGATGCTTCTAAATATGAAAATAGTCTTTATGAACAACTGCATGAACATTCACATGTTAAGGTAGGACTCAATGTTTTTTTGTCAGAAAGGCACACAATATAAATGCAAAAACATAAACATCCATCATTATAATATACAAATGTTCAATCACAAGTTTAAACTGGGATTGGATGGGTGTAAAAAATGCAGAAGAGTGTAACAAAACCCATATTTGTCTAACTGTGTTCATACTCAGTGTCAGTTTTCAAACTGCTCTTGTGTTAGATAGCATATGCGATGAACACGAAAGCTTCAATATAACTGTTTGTAATACTTTCTTTGTTATTTTGGGAAAGCGCGACATTCCACACCTTTCAGATAGCTTATCAACAAATAACATGCTCTGCTCAGCTGGTCGTGCCCTAACCGCGTCTCCGGGAGCAGACGGGATAATACCCTCGGAGCACACATCTTAAGCCACGGTGGCAAAATTCAGATTAACAAGTTGCAGCTCTCTTCATTTACATAATCATTCTTAACAGACACGGCCCAAAACTGAAAATAGCAGCCCTGAAATTTCATACCCAGCTCTTGTTCATTTGTCTCCCTCTCAGTAAAACTGGAATGTCCAGGCCTTACAAATTTCCCCAGCCAAACATAAAACAGGACAACACTGGATTTCAAACCTGTCCGTTTAGACTAACTCTTTGTGGATCTGATCCTGGGCTTTAATAAGCACTATTTATAATGTGAGGAAGGGGCTTCATTTGCCACATTGTTCAGAAGCTGGTGAGTCCCACTGTAGTTATAGAGTTAAGTTTTATTGGGTTAAAGAGCAGCATGACTGTTTATCCAGTTCTGGGTTATTCTGAGCCTCAATGATATCACAGGAAATAGTACAAGGCTGGAATTGCAAGTCCATTGCATGGCACAGACTCAGAGACACACATTCCCCAAACCAGAAAATGTCAAACTGCTGGAAGAAGCTGGAGTAGCTGAGAGAAAGCTAACTAATTGTGACAGGGAGAATGTGCAAACTGCACACACAGCTGGAGCACGGGCAAACTGCACACACAGCCGGAGCACGGGCAAATTGCACACACAGCCGGAGCACGGGCCGGACCTGAAGCCCAGCCCGCTAGGGTAGAGACAAAGGCTCTATGGACTGGACCACCCTGAAATCATCCAATATTAATAAATACCTTCAAGCATTATTAAATCTTAAATTTTAATTTTAAAAAAGTATATGCATGTTTGAAGGGTCACTTGTAAGCTTGTATATATATATATAATTTAAAGTTAATTTAAATTAAATTTACAATTTAAATTTACATGATAAAATGCCTTGTTACAAAGAATGGTTTCTGAGCAGGCATTAAGCATCTTCAGCATTTTCCCTAAAGAGCAATATTTCAGAGAATCTCATTCGTCACCTTAATTTTCTTATTTCTGGAGGATCACCGGGAATTAAAGCAGACATCAAAATGGGAAAGGGCACTTGGATGTCATTCCAACGACACTGATCCTGCAGAAACTGAGGATTTAAAGTGTCATAGGAGCTGTGTAAATAATCCCCAACTGTTGAATATGGGCACCTTTTTGATAAGGTTGACTGAGCTTTGCCTGACGCGAGCAGGCCTATATTATTTAAGGATATTACACTGCATTATCCATCTTAAAGTCTAAGGCTATAATTCCTGCAGGCTATTCAACGGCGACAGCCTGATGTAATTTTACACTCTTCAGGTTTAATTTTCATAACAGATTATAGTGCTCACCATCTTTCTGCCATTTTTGTGGTTAAAGTAACCATACACCAGTGAATGCCGGGTAGCATATGGCTCAGTGGGCTGGAACTTGTGCCCCTGATCAAAAGGTCACTGCATTGAATCCTCCAGCCAGTAGACTGAAGCCTCTATTGGGCCCCTGATCAGAAGGTCACTGCATTGAATCCTCCAGCCAGTAGACTGAAGCCTCTATTGGGCCCCTGATCAGAAGGTCACTGCATTGA
>JAODKF010000022.1:8369085-8386310 GCA_026779585.1 Mormyrus proboscirostris | reverse complement strand
TAGACATTGAGCACCCCCATATTGCCAAAATGGTATGATGCTCGTTTCACCCGCGAAGATTCGACTGTGAGATCGGTAGTCGAATCAGGCTCCGCATATCGATGCATCGAATCTTCGACTATTCGGGGACAGCCCTAGAATTTAATGTACACACACACACACACACACACCTATGAAAAAGCCTTATATAATCCTGTGGCGCTGGTCAGTATAATGTGCTGTGGTGTGCTTTAACATGTTTCTATTTACCCTTAAAATGGCTTCTAATCCTTCCACACTTAGTACTTTCTGGTGCTGACTGTGTTTTACCTGAAAGCTGTGAGAACATCAGCGTGTATCATACCGCTGCTCTGTGCCTGGTAGAGCAGTACTGTATTACAAAGGCAGCAATTTAGAAAATCATTATTGAAATATGAACCCAGCTGACATATTAATATTGCAAACATCATCTGAAATACCTCTGGCAGCACCGAGAGAGTCTCGGTCTGTGGCCGTTCATTCAAAGTCAAATCCAATGATGATCGAACTCTGCGTTTCCTCGGTCTCTGCACTTTCACAGTCGAATCGCGTCCTGACAGCACTTCCTCTCTGTTTGGGCTCTCAGTCACTCTCCTGAATCACATGCACCAAACAGGCACCTTCAATTTCACTCTTTGGTTCTTCTAACTGCACTGACCTCGCCTTGGTTCTGCTTTGAAGCTGCCATATTTAGCGGGAATAGTTTATTTCAATAATACACTGCTGGCCCTTCTTCCATGTTTATCCACCAGCAATTCTTCCCGCTTGCCGTGTGTTTCTTGTGATTGCATAATTTGAGCAATTATATAGTTACAGTCTTTTGCCTCTGCACAACTTTTAATTATATGCCCCACTGAACCACTCGCAGCTTCTCTGCTAGAGGTGCTGGCTTTTGGGAGTCATTCTCCGAAGGGCTGTTCAGCTACCAAATGGTTGCATATTTTCTAATGGCCTGATAACCCGCCATTCTACTGCTTAAGTACCACTAATTGAGGACTGCATGCCTTTGTGTGCTCTCCAAAGCCCTGCAAGCCAGTATTTAATATTCTCTATATGTCGCTACAAAATATAATCATTTTAACAAAAGTTATTTCAAGCGTCAGAGGCACTGCTTATGTTATGGATGTAGTTTAATATTATATTATACTATATTATAAACTATCTGACAAAGGACTGTAGTAGTCAAATATATCACTTGGTTTCTATCCATCAATCCATGCATAACCTCTTATCATGTACAGGGTTGTGGTTTTAGCCCGGAACCTTTCTCAGGAATCATAGGGCACAAGGTAGGAGACACTATGGATGGGATCTCAGTTCTACTTACTTTCTTTTTTATATATTAAAATATAAAATGCAAAACATATTTTGAAAATCTAAGCATATGCTGCAGCTGATTGTTAATAAAAAACTAGGGATGTTTTGCAATGTTTTCGGAATATCTGGAGGATTCTTGGCTTGTGAATCCCATATCAGGGTTCATGGGAGTGCCAGCACAGATATCTGTCGTCTGCTGGACCGCTCCGCACCCGCCTTACCGGCATGACTCCTCCAGCGTGTGGGAGTGACTCCCAGCAGCACAGTCTTAGGAATAAGGCCCAAGATTCACACTCATTGCCATCTGACTAGCACTGATAACACCGTGTGAAATATCGCCGTAAGCCACAGGTTTTGGGGGTGGGGGGCAGTTTGGCTATAAGGCAGCCATCTTCATAAAATCTGTGCCTTTCTGCATACTCTCCATTTGTTGTGTAGGGATGACAAAGGGCCAGACGCCTACATCACGGCCACCGCTGCCATTCAGCAGCATGGGGCTTATGTGTCAGTATTTATAATACAGTATCTGGATATTCACACTCATTTTCATGGAAAAAAATTAAATTCATTAGCAGATTTGTTAGACATCGTCTCCCTCATATACCTGTTCATGTTTAATAATACATTTCTAGTGACTGGGTACCTTTATATCAGTTCAACGAAGAAGTTATATGATAATTTATTAATAAAAATAATAATATACATGTCTAAATATTTTTCATCAGAGGTATACTGGAACGATATTTGCATCAGCTACCATATTTGCTTACATGAAGTTGTTTTATTTTCTGTTTTATTTTTGCCCTTTTGCACCTGTGTAAGTGCTTGATAAATATTAGCTTGTAATCTTTGTCTTGCTCCAGAACTGAGATATTCACCATTCCCAGGGAAGTCACCCCACGACAGGATGCCAGAGCTATGGAGGGCTCATCCAAATTCGCAAACACAGTCACACACACAAAACCACATACGAAACTCAATTTAGAAACACCAGTTTGCATGTTATTAAACTGTTCTGGGAAAACGGAGTACCTGGAGGAAACCACAGCAAACGTGGGAAAAATATGTAAGCTTTGGATTTTTAAGTGATATATATTATAAGATGTGAAACAGGATAAGTAGAGTTAAAGATGAGAACTATAGAATGCATAAATCTTATGCATAATTGTTTAATAAAGTTGAAGAAAACCCTGTTTTCCCACATGGGGAAAAATCCAAACCAAAACATTATTCTGAATGGATGAAAAAAAATCCAAAAACACACTAGAGATTTCTTCCCTCCAAAGGCAGGCTTATGACCAACAAACTAAGCTGTTTTTGTTCGATTTGTCCAAATCTCATTTGAAATTCTGTGCCCAGCGCCCAGTCCAGAAGCAAACCAAAGGCCTGTGAAAATGAACTCCTACTGGCTTTTCTTTGGTGTGCAGACAGCTGGCCTTCAGAGCAAGGCTCCAGAGCAGCTGAGTACAAACGGGTAATTCTGGTTCCATTGATATGCCCTTAACAGGTCACAGTAGCCATACAGCTCAAAAATATAAGAAAAGAAGGGAGACCATTATATTAAACAGCACCTTTTGGTAGAAAATATATTTTCACAGAGTGCATAGTTGGTCATTGTAACTCACATAAATGGCAATTTATCCTCACAGACCACAACCTTCTCCCCTTTGGTTCAACCATACACATTATTGCTCTTTGAAAGTAACATGATTCATAATTACTTTGCAGTTACAAGTGGAAAATTACACGAGTTCTTTTACTACCCCGATGCCTCTCTGTTCTTTGAATGATCTTGATGTTGCATTTCTGGTCATTGAATAGTCTGTTTAAGTTCTTTCTTTGCTAGAAGTTGTTGTGTAGCTCTTTCTTCAATGCTGCCTATACTTCTACCTGGTCTCCAAAAAAATGAACTGATTAAATGTTGCAATGTGGTAGCTGTGTATCATGCTCAGCATTGAAGATATAAGACATTTCTATATATCTACAACATAAAAAGCCATGAGGTAAAAAAGTCACATCATGCAAGCTATAGTAATATGTCCACATCGTTAATATGTCTACATCGTTAATATGTCCACATCGTTAATATGTCCACATCGTTAAAGACCAAATAGAAATGGGGGTGAGACAAATAAACACATTATATAAGATAAGGAGAATCTATTTCAAGTAACTGGTGCCGTTTCTTTTCAGGTGGCATTGCAGGATGGGAAGATGTTCAGCAAATCCCAATCCATGCTGAGTTGCCCCCTGATGTTTCCTTGCCATAATCACAAAGAGAAAGGAGTGCAACCTGAGAAACGATTGGCTTTTCCGGGAAATGGAATGCCACATCCACTAAGAACTACAGGGGGATAAAGCTAAATGAACACCTGAGGAGACTCTGAAAAGAGCACCCTTATCTCTGTCATGTCCACTTTCTAGGGCTTTAATCTGTGGGCTCCTCTTTTTTATGCAATTGGACTGAGTGACCGGCCTGGGACTGATTTCTGCCGAAGGGACATCTGTCCTGCAACATGTTCCGCAAAGAGGTCTAGTCAGAATGTGACATTTCACACTGCTTATCCTACTGCCACGGTATGAGGCCATCCAGAATCGGGGCAGGAGGGTAGTCTGGCCCATCCCTCACTGTTCCCCTTGAGCAGTGTTTCCCAATCGGTCCTCAGGGACCCCAAGAGGGTCTGCATTTTTGCTCCCAGACAGAGCAAAAACATGGACTGTATGGGGGTCCCTAAGGACCGGATTAGAGTTGGAGCGCCATAGTAAGTATGGGAATGAAATGGATTTACTCCTCTAAGAGACCAAAGATTCACAGAGAGGGACATGCTGGAAGCAATAACGGCTCCTGGTAGAGAAAGCTTTGATTCTACTGATACTGTTATCTCCCTCCTACCAGTGTGCTTTGGATTATACACCATGCGCTGATGAGTGGCCACACAGACTCAGCGAAAAGGCAATAAGGGACTTTAGATGGTGACCACATCACTCTCACATTTCCCACCGTGATAATCACCATAGCTGAAATTCTAGGCAGGTGTCATGCCCCGATCGTCCGCTACTCTCGTGTGCCACACCCCCTCATCAACCCCGTGTGGAATCCCCGTGTTCATCAGCTGTTCTGATTTGTCCTGATTAGGTTCGTGTATTTAAGTCCTCGTTTCAGTATGTTTCCCCAGTCCAGTCATTGCATTGTGTATAGTGTCATGTATAGTGTTGCGTAGTGTCATACTGTTGTCAGCCTGTGTTCTCGCCTGCTCCTTATGCTTGCTCCCATTAAAACCCGTGTTTGCCCCAACTCCTGGCTCTCTGCGCCCTTGTCTGCGCTCACGGCGCCGCGCAACCATGACAAAATGTCTGGACTCCCACAGAAGACACCTCCCAGCAGCGAGACGGAATATGTTGACCTCACTGAGGAGGTAAATTACTGCCTTGCCCAGCCCGAGGTTCAGGAGGATCCCCTGCTTCGGGCTATAACCAGCCGGAGCTGGGACATTTTAGAGGCGACGTCCCTGCCCAAAGACAACATACGGCAGCTAAGAAGCGGGGTAGCCGAGGCTAACTTGTGGAAGGTAGCCCTCAATTTCGGCTTACCTTTCGGTCCACTGTTCGGGTTACCTAAAGCGCCCCACACGCTGCGGCCCACTACTGGCAGTCTCACTCTCCGCTGTCTGGCCTGCTGCATGTCGGGAGGAATCCCTCCCAACTCTGAACCCAACTGGCTCCCTCCCCCCTGGCTCGCCAGCGGTTCCCCTGGCTGTGGCTCGGTGGTTGACTGCAGGTCCCCTGGCTCAGACTCATGGGTCACCTCCGCCTTGGTCACTGGTGACTGCGCCTTCGGCTGCCGTGTCTCCTGCTCCCTCCTCCCTTTTGCCCGTGTCCCCTTCGCCTTCCTCCTCACCCCCTCCGTCGGTCCCTCTGCCTTCCTCCTCGGCCCCGTCCTCAGTCCCTTCTGCAACCTCCTTGCGTTTGCCGAGGGTCCCTCCGACTTTGGCCTTGCGGTCGCCTTCTGTCCCTGTGGCTTCCGCCCCTCACCTGCCGGCGTTCCCTCCGGCTCCCTGTTTCTCCCCGCCCTTTGCCTCCATGCCTCCTGCCTATGTGCCCCCTGTGTTAGCCCCTGGTCCCTCGGTGCCCTTCGTTCCTCCCGTTGGTGTTCCCCCTGTGTCTCCAGTGTTGTCCCTGTGCCTGTTTGCTTTTCCTGTGGTTTGTCAGGGTTGCTGTTGCTGTGTCTGCTCTGCGTGTCTGTCTTGTTCCCTGTGCCCCGTTGACGTGTTTTGCTTTGCTTTCCAGGTCCTGTGTTCCTGGTGCTTGTCGCGTCACTCCCCTTTGGCGTGCCAAGAGTGTGCACCAGTTGGGGGGGGGGGGGTTCTGTCATGCCCTGATCCTCCACTCCTCTCGTGTGCCACGCCCCCTCATCAACCCCATGTGGAATCCCCATGTTCATCAGCTGTTCTGAGTTGTCCTGATTAGCTTCATGTATTTAAGTCCGCGTTTCAGTATGTTTCCCCAGTCCGGTCATTGTATTGTGTTTAGTGTTGCATAGTGTCATAGTGTTGTCAGCCTGTGTCTCGCCTGCTCCTTGGGCTTGCTCCCTTTAAAACCAGTGTTTGCTCCAACTCCTGGCTCTCTGCGCCCTTGTCTGCGCTCCCGGCGCCACGCAACTGTGACAGCAGGGGAAGTAACATGGATTGGACACATATAGAATTATAGAATTAATTTACCAGAAACTGATTAGTATCTGACCACACAGTTTTGTAGAAGGTAGAAAATATTTTTTGATGTGCTATACTCTCAGGCTGATGGAACATACACCAACAGGGACAGTCTAAGTGTATGTATGTGTGTGAAAGTGTGTGTGGCTCATGTATATATTACTTTGCGGGGACCAAGTGGCCCCATATTGTGATAAAATCCTGTAATTTTCATGTTGTCATGACCACCTTTCTGGCCCCCATAAAGGGAAACTTAATTTTATAAAAATTTGTGACCGCAATCAAAAAAATAAAAATGCCAAAATTCTTGTACTGACACTCCAACCAGTCGGTATTGTACAATGTAGGAGAATCTGTGGCAATGGCAAAATACAAAACAGATGGTGACAATATCCGCTTGAAAGTACAATCTTCAGTTGTAGAAATGGCAGTGCGGTGTCTTACCTTCCTTCCCACAGTCAGTCACAATTCACTGCACCAGTGTTCACTTCTTAATTTTAATTTTGTTGGTAAATTATTTTTATTTTTGCTGATTGTATTTTACGTTCTGTAATATGTAAGTTATATGTAAAAGTGAGTTATGCAGATTGAAGTTATTAAGTTGGAGTTTCCTTTTCATCATTCAAATCATAAATACAAATAAGTAGGGTATATTTGAGCTGATTTCCACTAGTTTGTTTATAACAGTATATAGTAGAGTTACTGTATAAACATTTATAAAAATACAAAATCATATAATTAGTGTCATTAAAACAATATCTAAAGATGCTTGACACAAACCCACTACCAGGGCGGCCCCTGGCTTATCTACCAATTCGCTTAACAACCTAGTCATAGGAAAGGAGCTTGGTCATTATGTGATGGGTGATTGTATTTTATTTGGTTACTTATGGTTAAGGTTAGAGCTGGGAGGGGTTAAGCTCGTCATGTTGGGCGTTAGTGTTTTTCCCATAGAAATGAATGAAGAGTCCCCACAAAGATATAGTAACAAACCTGTGTGTCAGTGTGCGTTTGCGTGTGTTTGTGTGCAAAATGCATAGTTTGTGTTGCTTTTTTTATGAGATTCGGTGGGCAGCAGAAAATCAGGGTCTTCTCACCTTCAGATCTCTTTCTGTAGCTTCATATTGCTATGGATGAAGCCCCTCTCTCCAGGAGATGGAATGGGGTCCAGGGTAAATCACCTTTTAACAGCTTTCTCTTTTCATTTTTAGCCTATTCACTACTCTCCATTCAGGAAGGGACATATATAAAATATACAAAATATTTTAATGTATTCCTCAAAACAATCCTGGCCTGCTACACCATAGAACCAACCAGTCCCTCAACCACTCGCAATATTACAATCCTCCCTCCCAAATAGACAGGATGCACACACTGCCAAATAACACAGAATTAAGAAAAAAATATGGTTGCACAAAAGTATACCCTAATATAACCCTCACTAATGTTTCCTAGTTTCAGTGTTTGTTAAGGATCCCTAGTTTTGTGCTTGTTTGTTCTTACTCCACATGTTGCTTGTTGCTCTTTGCCTCTGTTGATGGGTTGTTTTGGTCATGTTCCACACCTGTCCCCCTGTTAACCCAGTTGTCTGTTTGTATTTAAGTGCTTTCCCCAATGTGTTCTTAAGGCTATCATTGTCTATGTTCACAGCATGTTTGGAGACTTACTGTGTTTTTGCTTTGTTTATTTCCTGGTTGTTTTCCATATGTTTGCTTAGTTCCTTAGTCCTGATTGTTTCGTAGTCTTTAGTTTAGTTTCCCGGTTTTTTTTTGACCCCTTGTAGTCAAAAAACTCTTTATTGTCTCTGAGCCACTCAGTGGATCACCATCTTCTTTTCACCAGCAGTATGTCACGCAATGACATGGAAGAGGTAGGAACCATGATCTAAGCAGCCATAATATGTTCCTGCATCTCAGAAACAGCCAAGGATTTTCGAACACTGCACAGTTTTGTGAGTGAAAACACCTGGTTAATGACAGTAGTGTCATTAAAGCTAATAGGAACACCAAAAGTTCAAAAATAACAGTTCAGATCCCTGACTACATTACTCTTGTCTCGTCTAGTCTACTGTTTTACTGTCTATACTTGAGAGACTCTCTTAGCCCTGCTCTTCAAAAACTGAGGAAATTATGGATCTGATCAACTGGTCTCTCAACACAATTGACACCATCTTCTTGAAGAGAAGCCCAGGTTCAGGGGAACCTGACTGTCCTGCAGGAGCATACGCAGCTGGCTACAGGATGGACGGATGGGAGAAGTGGATGGTCATGTGTCTGGTAGCTCTTTCCGTGGAGGATATTGAAGACATTTACCTATTCGGAACCATGATTACAGGTCTGATGCTGATTGGTTTAGGCATTGCCCTGGTTTATCAGAAATTGAGGAAACGGTGACAGCCATTCAAAGCCCCACTAGGCTGACCGGGATGATTGACGGACTTGGCAGAGCTGTTGGCACTCAGACTATGGCTATAAATCGCAAACAGGATAACATCACTGTGTCTAACAACCGCAGATTTGATAACATCACTGCGACTATGGACCGCAGATTTGATTTGATAACATCACGGAGAATCTCACGGCTCTGCAAAGGATTTTGGATGGCGGAGACCAGCGTGGACATTAGAGGAGCTGCGAAATTACAGCTTTTCGCCTGAAAACCCAAACAACCCAATTCTATCTGCTTTTGGCTCCCCCTAATCAAGCCGGGCCTTAGCCAAGGCTGCTGCTGAATTCAACAATTCCCCCAGAAGAACAAGGCATTGAGACTCTCTTGCATTCCTCTCCCCCAACCCCAAGGACACCCTCCCCCCATCCCATGCCTTCACGGCTTCATACCCCCAACATGAACAGGCGGGTCTGTTGACCAGCGCCATTTGGCTGCAGGACCGGACTGATGTTTGTCTATGCTGGACTACCTCCACTTCCCCATTCCCCTCCCCTATTGCAAGTCTCGACTATAATATTGTAAGATGTGGTGACTATGTGCTTATGTTGCTGAGGTGTTCTTTTTTTCTGTTCCTACATTGTACTCCCTACTGGAGTATAGTCTGGGGGCTGTTTTTTTAATACACCTCCCCTCTCCTCATGTGACCTTGTTTCTCTGATTTTTCCTATAGTCCCCTGTCTTCCTGACCTGTCTACCCCCTATGATGTGATGTGTGTATATGCATGGTCAGGTTGATGGCCTGTTTTTTCGCTGGTACTTGTGACTAGTGACATGGTGAATTGCAACAGCAATAAAGGGAATTAATCAATCAATCAATCAATCAATCAATCCCTGACCACACAGGTCATGGAATCTTGAAGTGGTTCCAAAGGCACCATGGACAGCAGCCACCTGCTAAAACATCAGCGCCTTTGTTTTGGGCCTGGCTTCCAATAATGACCCCACCTGGCTCACATTTGGGAAGGCTTCCTCAGAAGCCTTTTGACAAGCACTCCACTACTGTCCCTGCCCCAGCCATAGCGCTACTGGGCTATGTACCTGGCTGAGCAGACAGCGGGCCTGGTGCAATGCATGCAACAGATGAAAGAAGTCTCCTTGAAACAGGAATTGTTGGTCTACATGACACCCATACTAGAAGGCTGGAAATGTTTTGACAATTTTTTGATGGTATACCTCCACACCATTGAAGTAATTGCTGGCCAACAGGGTTGGTCTCAGAAGAGTGGAGTAACCTCTTCATACGTAGATCCCAGGCACTCCTGGACATTTGCTGTGTGGCCTGGAAATCCTAACCAGCTTCATCATTGTGCATGTCCAGAAATAACACATTATGCGGGTAATGCCTGAGATGTAGGAACATCTGGAATATGCCCAACAAGCCCAACAGTGGTTAAACAACTGGCTTACTCAACTCAGAGAATTACAGCTAGGTGAATGGGTTTTTGTCCTTGGGCCCATTTCAATCTGCAAGATCCTGGCTACTTGGCAAGGTCCCACCAAGAAGCAAGGGGGATGGGTGAACAACCAAGCCAGCCAGTCCTAATACTGGAGGACTGAGCAAGTATGTCACCAGAACCACCAGAAAAAGTGAATTGAGCCTGTTCCCTTGGCATCAGCTTGAGAAATCTTGGAGCAGGAACCTACCACTCAGGATATTGTAGAAATAGGGAGCTAACTGAATGTTCTTCAACGCCAGGAGGTAAGACAATTCCATGCCCAGTACCAGGACGTGTTCTCCAGTACCTCTGGTCAGACACACATCACCGAGTCTCACATCCAGCCCCCCCCCCGGAAGAGGTAGTTGAGTTGTATCAAAGCTAGAAAAGGGGTGACAGAGGTAGAGCACCAGAGAATGTTGCAGCTGGGAGTAATCAAGGAGAGCTGCAGCCCCGGGTCTAGTCCCACTGTCATGGTGCCCAAGCTGGATGATACCTACTGGTTTTGTAATGACTTTAGGTCAGCTGGATGAGGTGTCTCTGTTGGACAGCTAACCCATGCCAAGAGCTGACAAGATGATGGAGAGGTTAGGAAGGGGCATTTCCACCTTAGACCTTGGTACTCCTGATCTCAGCAGCTTGGGAGAACACTGCTTTCAAAACCCCTAGCGGCCACTGGCAGTGCTCAGTTTCTTGGGCTACATAGGACCCTAGCCACGTTCCAACGGGTCATGAATGAGGTCCTGTGGCCACACTGGTCATTTGCTGCTGCCTTCAGACATGATACATCCACCCGGCAGGGCTGGACTGGCCATCTGGCATACTGGGCATTTTCTTGGTGGGCCAATGGGTATGACTTGGCAAGAGTTATTATAGGGGAATCTTGCCCCCCCGGTCAGCAAAATTTATACAGTAGTGGGTGATCCCCCACCCCTCCTCCCCTGGTCAGCAAAATTTATTGTGGTACCATGGGGGACCCTAGAGTCCAGGGCTCAGCAGGCTGGGAAAAGCTCAGAGGCTAAAAGAAAGGTTCCCTCAGAAACTTTTGGCTACTTCCTCAAGCCCAGCCATAGTGCTGTAACGCCTGTGCTGGTGTGTGTGTGTGTGTGTGTGTGTGTGTGTGAGACCACACCCTGACTGGGGCCAGCAACCAGCCCAAACCCACTGGACTATGCAACCCCTCAACACCTGACAGGACAGACTAAGGGAAATTACTTGTTACAACAGACAATGGATGCAAATATAGATATTTCATGCAGTGGATATGAATATAGAAATTACACATATGCAGTGGATATTGTACAAATGTAAGGAACATTCATGTGTGGTGGACATTTAGATGAAAAGACTAAAAGACTTTAGTTGATTGTGGTGTTATGGAGTCTAATGGCAGATCTAATGAAGGACCTGTGGGAGAGTTCTTACATGATGGATGTAGCAGTCTGTTCCTGAAGGAGCTATGTAACGCTCCTACTGTCTTGTGCAGGGGCTGAGAGGAATTCTTCCGCCTTTTTCCCTCCATCTCTGTTTTTCCTATCCCTAATAAAAAAACTGTCTTTAATTTCTGGGGCAATATTCCATACTTGCACTTGCCAATGTGCCTCTGTTCCTGTGACCTGCCATAGTATTTTCTCCTGTTGTTTATTAATATGAATCACTGATAATGCATCTGGTGTCATCAATACTGCATGGAACTGGAATTATTTAATACAATCTACTGTCAGTTCTCTTCCAATCCCAATGATGTTTAAATCACTCAGCATGCTTATTTACTTTCACTGCTATCTCATAAAGAGACACACTTAACTAAATATTTTATTTCCCTATGGAAAAGCATTTCCTATATTTAAAGCTTGGCTCCATAAATATGATAGACTTTCTGTTGCATTAACCACAGAATTTGTTTTGCATAAACTTTGCATAAATGAAGTAAACTTTCTGTTTTAGCTTGGCTGCAAGACACAGATCAAATTGCTGCTGCATCTTTAACAACAAAGTTGAAGGCTTTGCTCTTGGCTCATGTCACCCATCCATCTGGATGTTTTGACAACAAGGTGTGACATTTCTCTGCCTTGCTTCCTGTCTGCAGGGTGCAATCGTCTAATAAGCCGTTAATCTCTGTATACACTACAGGTCATGCACACAAAGACAAACTACATGTCAGACACACCAAATGTACAGAAGTAAATTTTGTCTTTTACCCTGTTATTCTAGGTTTACTATAGGACAGAGATACTAGAGGTTACATGCACCCACAATTTACAGAATTTGATTTTCTCCTCTATACTATCACTCCCATTGTACTGTACATACTCTAGGTCACTCACCGCCATACCGTACAGAGTGCAATTTTCACTTTTAGCCCCTTACTCCCTCAGTATTTAATATAGGTCACGTGTACACACTCCCACTGAGAAACATACATTACAGGTCACACTCACAAACTATACACCATCACTCACGCTGTACACAGTACGGGTCACAAACTCTGTGCACAGTGCAATGTCCTCCTTCACAGAGTCACTCTCTCTGTACACAGCACTGATTCTATCCACACAGGTTAGTAGGAAGTGCTTAGGCAGAGGACAGCATAAGGGTTGTTGCCTGTTCATGTTGGACTCATGACAGTGATGCTCCTCTCATATAGAGAGTGCACTTCACAGCCAGCAAGTTGTATCTCAGCCTAAGCTGTGGGACTCAAATCAGGACAGGAGACAGTCAGGAGTCTCCATGGTCTCCATTGTTTACAAGCAGTAACATAATTTGGTACCTCTTTGCAATAAGAATTCCTTTAAAAAGTCTTTCTGAATGGTCTATAATCAGGTTATTACTTGGGTTACATTTTGTAAATCATTAATAGACTATTATAAAGAAGTTATAAAACAGTTTTCTTTCTATTAATGAGTTACTACCGTTTACAAGTGGTAAAAGGGAGCCTAATTGTAAAGTAGTACAGTAATATCTCATTATAGCGGACTCGCTTATAACAGAATATCGTCTATGATGGACAAGGTCCGCTGGTCCCGGCCGCACGCCTTTAAGAACATGCAGAAAAAGCATCTGATATAGCGGACTCACATATAACAGAATTTCGCTTATAACGGACAAACAATTTGGTCCCCAGGGCTGCTTTTACAGTAGCTGTAGTTTGGTTCGCTATAACGGACATGCAGCTCCGCCGACAAGGCACTTGGCGTGCCGGTGATAACCAGTGCAGATACATAGTCGCGATTATTAATAGTCACGCATCTGGTCAAGTAAAGTTGGATTACTACATGTACAATATAATAATCTATAGCACCATCCACAATTATTGGCAACCCTTGTAAAGATTTGTAAAAAGAGTTAGAAAAAAATCCACCTTTTGGCGAAGCAGCTTCATCTTGTGAAAAAGATCTCATCACAGTGAAAAAATGAGAAAAATCCAACCTTTCATCGAAATAAATTTATTCAAAGAAAAACAAATCCTTCATCAAGAAATAATTATTTTTAACAAAAACACATGTGCCATTTTTATTGGCACCCCTGCAAATTATAGTGAACACAATATAACTGAAGCATGTTTTCCATGTAAATTATACATCTTTGAATTGATTGGAGTGAATAGGAACCTTCCAGCTATAATCCATGAGGCCAAATTCCCTTAGTCATCTGTCAACATGGGAAAGATAAGAGAACAGACAGACCAAATGAGGGAGAAGTGTGCTGACCTTCATGAGTCAGGGAATGGGTATTAAAAAATAGCTACTCGCCTTAAAATGCCCATTTCTACTGTTAGGGTAGTAATTAAAAAGTGGACACTAACTGGAACTGTTAGAAACCTGTCTGGAAGAGGACCCAAGTATATTTAGCCCCCACATACAGTGAGGAGGATCATAAGAGATGATCTGTTGATCTGGATGACTGTTGGTGAATTACAAGACCAAGTGAAATCTTGGGGTTACCACATCTCTGAAAAGACCATCAGACGACACCTTCATGCTAACAGATTTTTTGGAAGGTATGACAGAAAGAAACATTTTGTGCTAGGATTTTGTGAAACATTACTACAAGTCTTACTGGTATCAAAATGGAGCTTTTTGGCAATAAACATTCAAGGTGGTTTTGGTGTACACAGAAGGATGGATATAATGAAATGAACCTCATCCCAACTGTAAAATATGGTGGAGGTTCTGTGATGCTGTGCTCTTGCTCTGGAAACCTCGTTAGGGTACATGGCACTATAGGGTCCATGAAATACCAGGACATTTTATATCAAAATCTGGCTGCCTCTGCCAGGAAACTAAAACTGGGCCGTCATTGGATCTTCCAGCAGGATGATGATCCTAAGCACATGTCCAAATCAACATAAAAATGGTTAGCTGACTGCAGAATCAAGCTTCTGCCATAGCCATCTCAGTCCCTTGGCCTGAACCCCTCTGAAAACCTGTGGGCTGAGCTGAAGAGGAGAGGGCCCAGGACCCTGGGTGATCTGGAGAGATTCTGTACAGAGCAATGGACTCAGATGCCCTGCTCTGTATTCTCCAACCTTGTAAAATGTTATAGGAGACTCACTGCTGTTATACTGGCAAAGGGAGGTTGTACAAAGTATTAAATGCATAGGTGCCAATAATCGTGGTGCATGTGTTTTAGTTGGAAATAATTATTTTGTGATGAAGAATTCGCTTTTCTTTGAATAAATTTATTTCAATGAAAGGTTGGATTTTTCTAATTTTTCCAGTGTAAGATGAAGCTGCTTCACCAAAAGGTGGATTTTTTTCTAACTCTGTTTACAAATCTTTACAAGGGGTGCCAATAATTGTGGAGGGCGCTGTATATCACAAGTGAGTCTGCTGGGGTGTGGCATGAGTAAATGGTTTCCTGTAGTTTGCAGTTGTGTTCTAGGCATACAGCAACAGGATTTTGGATATAACGGACTGTTTTGCCAGGTCCCTTGAAGTCCATTATAACTGGATTTTACTGTACATGGAATTTAAAACCTCCTATTGCAAACATGTTAGCTGTCAATGGGACTTTTGTATTTCCCTTTTAGATGAGGATGAGAAGCACACAGTATCAGTGTGGCCAGAAAAAGAGAGCAGGAATCATAGCACATGCTACATCCTGCCAGCCATGTCCATCTGACTCATCTGTCTCCTCTCTAGCGTGACCCTGATGAGCCACACCTGTTGCTTGTTGACCCTCATTAGTCTTGGTATTTAAGTATCTGTTTGTCTGATCATTCCCTTCCTCATCATTAATGTCATTAATGTTGTTCCTCCTGTCTGTCTGTGTCCTTCCCTGCACTCACCTTCTCATTTTGACCCCTTGCGGTCCTGTTTGTTTTACAGCCTCTGTTTAGTTCTGTTCAGTTTTAGTTTCAATAATTTTGCCAAATGCCATCCTTGTAGTCCTTTGTCCTGCATGATGTCACAGAATGACCAGACTCTTCAAGAAACCCCATTACTGTTACCTCAGTCCCAGCTTTCAGGCCTCCTTGAATCCAGCGCACTGAATCCTCCATGTTCCCCAGATCTGGGGACTAGTGAAATAACCAGAGCAATGGGACCTGCTACGTCTTAGGTGTCCCAGCTTTTCCCTACTTGCCTCAAGGTGTCCTGCCAGTGCCCACCTCATCTTCTGATGTCCCTCTTATGCCCATCTTATCTCCTGTCTTTGCCTTGGCAGCGTCCTCACTGCCTCCTGGATACTTGCCAGCAGTCTCCTCATCCCCTCCTGGTCACCAACAGGCTAAAGCGCGACTCCCCAGTCACCGCCAGGTTGGGTTAGGCTAAGCTGGGAGATGCCCAGTCAGAGGATTTAGAGTGGGACCTTGCCCTAAATCTGCTCCTTGGGCCCCTGCCTCGGCCCAACGTTTCATGATCCAGTCCTAGGTCCTGGTACACTTAGTGGTCCTTCAAGGCCCCTTGGTTCCATGGTCCAGACACTGTACATTAGATGAGGCCCCTGTTCAGTTCCTTGTCCTGTCTTTGTTTTGCCTTGGCTTGTATCCCTTATTACCCCTGCCGGTGTTTTCACCTGTCTCTGTTGTGCCCCCTCTTGCCTGCCCTATTCTGGTGTGGCATGTTCTGTCCATCCCTGTCTCTGTTGTGCCCCCTCTTGCCTGCCCTATTCTGGTGTGGCATGTTCTGTCCATCCCTGTCTCTGTTGTGCCCCCTCTTGCCTGCCCTATTCTGGTGTGGCATGTTCTGTCCCTCCCTGTCTCTGTTGTGCCCCCTCTTGCCTGCCCTATTCTGGTGTGGCATGTTCTGTCCATCCCTGTCTCTCCTGCTCCCTAGTCCTCATTGATGTCTAGCATTTGTCCCTCTAATCCCAGGTCTGTTGCAGTTGGTCTTATCCTGTGTTTGGCCTGTTTTATCTGTGTGGTTTTGTTTGTTAGTCTCTCCTGTTGTCCTTATGGTTGCTGATCTGACCCCTGCCTGTTCCAATCCCCTTTGTGGTACTATGTGTCCTGTCAGTCCAAGGGCTCTGTCCCTCTGCTCTTTTGTGGTGTCTATCCCATGTGCCCTGTCGGTCCAAGGGCTCTGTCCGTCTGCTCTTTTGTGGTGTCTATCCCATGTGCCCTGTCGGTCCAAGGGCTCTGTCCGTCTGCTCTTTTGTGGTGTCTATCCCATGTGCCCTGTCGGTCCTGCCATACACTGTCTTATCCGGTGTCCCATCTAGTGCCAGCCCTGTGTGTCCACTAGGGTGGGGTGAAAAAATCAAATTTCCAATAGAAATTTCCAATAGTGCGGAAAAGTTCACTGGACCTTGTTATTAAATGTTCAAAATATCTTTGAAATAGGTTCATGTTTTCAGGTTCCGCAGCGCGATCGAAGTTTTCACCTGTCACATCAATGCGCAGATCCACGCTACGTATCATCCATATCGTAACGCAATATTGGACACCTGAATTATGGCTGATTAATCGTAATGCGCATAGAGCCGCAGAGCGATGTAATATATGTGTATGGCTGACACTCAGTAAAAATCTGCGCTACCTGGATGCTGGTATAAGTGCACAAACACAACACCGATGAGTATAGATAATGGATAGTGCCCATTGATGTGACAGGTGAAAACTTTGATCGCGTTGCGGTACCTGAAAATATGAACCTATTTCAAAGATATCTTGCACGTTTAACGAGGTCCAGTGACAACTTTTCCGCACTATTGAAAATTTCTGTTGGAAATTTAGATTTTTTCACCCCACCCTAGTGGACACCCGATTGTTCTGTTCCCTTGGTGTCCGCCCCTGTTCGTGTTTCGTGCCCAAACAGTTCGGGGGGGGGGGGGGGCGGGTGTACGGGTATGTTAT
>JAODKF010000022.1:8354059-8367753 GCA_026779585.1 Mormyrus proboscirostris | reverse complement strand
ACCTACCTAAAGAGGGAACACAGAGATGACACGCCACTCATATATAAACATGTGCACCTACCTAAAGAGGGAACACACAGATGACACGCCACTCATTTATAATTTCCCAAAGACATGGGATAAAAATGTGAAGCAGCGACATCACTTTCACAAATAAACCCCCAATGACAGCAAATACACACTGAAACTCTGTCGACACAAAAACCAGACAAACCTCAATCCTTCGCACTCCACAGATAAGTCAGCTGTAAAGTTTTTAACGGTCCTACATTCACTCTGTAGTTTTATGCCAGGTCTTATAGTTCTCTTTTTCGGTAGCGTCCAGCTTGTCTCTCCAGTCATTAAGCATTCTAGGCAAATGAAAACTTCTTATAGTCAGAGAGTGAAGAATCACCCGAGTGGCAGGGAAGAAGTTACTAAATTATATCTCTGTGGACATCAGCAGCCAGTGTGACACCTGGGCGCAGGAGGAAGTCCCGCCCACTTGGACAGGTGAGGGGCTCAGTGGTGAGCCCGTCTGTCACCTGAGCATGATGATTTATTCGTTCAGGCTCAGGCTGTGATCAATCCAGCACCTACAGCAGCCTCATTTAGTGCTGAGCAGTGGCTGGACCCCAAGCTCAATGTAGTCTGGTAAGCTGGTAATCGGGCTTTCCACCATAAGAGTGTGTGACCACTTATATTACCTGTCCTGGGTCATAATCTGGTGCTGGATATCTCCTCTTTCCTGTGTGGCTCAGGCTTCTTTTGATAATGTACCATGACTCGCCCCACATGGACCATCACTCATGGCATCACAAGCTTGAACACCAGCCCAATACAAACATATACATTCTCTGCATCCATTAGCTGCAGGAAGTGGCTTCAGGCATCAGACCCCCTGTGCATGATCACCAACTTTCAGCTACTGTCATCTGTGATCATCGGACCACCTGTTCTCTGCACGTCATCAGATTTATGTATCAACATTTTTATGGTTCTTTTTACTTTCAGTCTTGACTCATTAAAAAAGGGTTTAAGAAGACCGTCTCCTTCTTAAATGTGTAATTTATATGAATAAACAATTAATAAAACACTACTTTCTCTAAAAGATTGTTTTTGCTGTAGCAAGTTTTAATCAATTAATTTAAATTGAAAATGATTTATGATTATTATAATGACTGTCATGAAACATAATAAAATGTAGATGGGGAATAATGTTTCCGAGAAAATTTTAAGCAGAGATCAACAGTTGCACTCAGCAGATCAATGCTGTATCAGAGGTTTATGCCAAAGGATAGACGCAGAGCAGAGCGACAGCCGGCTTTATGACTCACTGTGCACGACTCAGAAGACTTTCTTTGCTTCTTGTGTTGTTTAAATATAGCAGAAATTTGTTGAACGTTTGACTTGTGGCTCAAACATTCAACTTCAATACCCAACTCTGTTAAAATCTATAGAAGGTAAAGCCTTTCCGCAAATCTTGTGAATTATATGCATAGTATTCAGTTGCACTGGTATTTTGTGGAGATTATGTTTTTAACTTATGGGTAACAATGTAATGATCTACTTTTAGTCCTAAGTGCTATAGTATATCCCAGGTCTTTGACATTAAGATGAATTCTGTACTTTTCCATCAATCTTATCTTCAGTAATTAAATCCACCAAAAATGTGATCAAATACCAGAGTGACTAGTATATAAGAATTTTTTGGTAGCCAAGATACTGGGAAATTGTTGTGCCAATAAATAAGGCCAAAATGTCCCATCACAGCAACCCTTTTCCAGCTTCTGTCCCCTTACATTTTGCTGAGAAGCACATGGGAATCTTTACATTTACTCAATACCAGAGGAAAGCGTGCGATTGGCTGAGTCTAGGCATGATGGAGAGAGGCCCTGTCCCACAGCGGGCTGCCCTCGCGTAGCTGGCAGGTTCGTCCCTCGCAGGCCTGGCCTGGGAGCAGATGGTGAGGTCCAAGGGTCACACTACGCCGGGGCTGTGTCTTTCCAAGCCAAAGGACACAGAAACTTCCGGATCCTCAGGCCAGGCTTAATGACACCTGGGTGTGTGAGAGAAACTGTGGCCCCAGTGGTTAGTAAAACAATCTGATTGATCTCTTATGCTTGCTCACAGAATTGTTAGTAAAGTCTAGCTAAAGTCCCACTTTGGTTGTTATTCAAAAAAACTGACTATGATGTTTAAAACATGAATACATTCTGGTTAATCTTTTCTGTTGTAACAGACACATTGAGATCAGTCTTCAAAACTAAATATTTTAAATACAAGAGTACTCACCAAATGGACTGTACGGAGTTAAGGAGCATGTCCTGAGTATAGTGGATTGGAACACTGGATTGGATCGGAACATTGGATTGTAACACTTTTTTCTCCATCGTATCATGTGGTAGAAAAATTATAAATCAACTTCTTTCATAAGACACAGAATCACTTAGAATAAAAGTCTGGACCTCTCAGTTTTGGTGCGTAAAGGGAATCTCTTTCATTCCAGCAATTTCAGCAAAGTGCTCCCGTCACACTCTGGCACTCGGTACCCCAGCACCAGTCACCCCAGCACACAGAGACAGACATACATTTTAATGTATAATATACCACATGACATTAGCGATTACCATATAATTTTACTAACTATGGTATGACCTTTGTTTAAATGCTGAGTAATTATGCATATTTTCACATATACCAATCCCATAATATGACTCCCCATTTTCTGTAACCAGTTAAAATGAGACAGCATTGGGTACCTTTTGCCATTCAATGCTGCTATAATAAGGCACTTTAAATACAACACGATAAAAGAGACAAGAATCATCCACAAGCCACTGTAAAAGAGCAACCAATGAAGAAATCACATTTACTTAAAATTTTTAAGCAGCCACCACCCATTTTTGTCCAAGTAAGGCTAATGAGAAAATAGCTAGTCCTGCATTTATAGGTGTATGTGTTTTATTTATTATTTCTGTATGTACATTACTGTGTATGTATATAGATAGAGTAAAACTGTATATTTTTTTCTTTTGTTTCCTTTAAGGTCTTGCTCCGGTGGGATTTTGTTTCTGGTGTTTTTTCTTTGTTTTGTATGTTGAACAGTTTTTGATGTGTCACTTTTGTGTACATTACCAAAAAAAAAAAAAGAAAATAGCTAGTCCTCAACAGGTAAACACATGCATATAATTATTGGTTTTATTTAGAGTAACAGGCAGAAGTGGGCAGAATAATCTGTTAGTTTGCTAAGCAAAAAAGGGGGTTAGCAAGAAAAACATCATATAGAATTCGTGATGATTAGCGGATGGTACAAATTTCCTTCTGAGAATAAAATATCCAAAGAATAAAAGAGAATACATATACAAATATCTGAGACTAAAATTTCAAAAGCACGCTGGCCAAATATGAAACAATTAAATGTACAGATGTTCTGTTGGGTCTTTGACCTACATAAAATCACCTCTGTAGCAATGGCCATGTTGGTTATACAATATATTGGTGTTTGAAGCTCCCATGTTATGTGGTGCAGTAAATGGCAGTCACATGATTTTTTTGTGGATTTTCCTGAAAGGTGCTCTTTGTGCATATGGTATATATAGATATTTGACAAATTCCACTTCATAATGAAGCTCTAAGGTTTGTTGGAGAAGCAGGACAGGTAATGTACCTTCTTCCAAGATCCCAGAATTGGTTCTACGGATTTGGGGGAAAAAAGAAAAAGAGGACCCTAGAGGAATAAAGCCAAGCCATTTCCGAAAGTGTGAGAAGGCTTAAGAATCCTCTGAGCTTCTCAGGACTTCATTCTTGATTCATTTTCCATGGCAGATTTTCCTATTATAGAAATAATGGCTATATGATGAGGCTTCAATAAAAGCATAAGATACAAATTATAGCCTGACTGTTAACTCCTAAGATCCAGAAAGAATATTTTTGTTTTCATTTCTCTTGTTAAGAATGGTGATATTTTTTGTCAAAGACCATAACAGTGAACATGGACTGCAGGTATTACAGCAATTATATGTATATATTTGTACTAATTCTCCCCAGTATATCTTCCAGTAAATGAACGTAAATTAAATTAGTCTTTTTAAGACCTATATCATATGCTCTTAAATAAATAAATTTATATTTAGGTACTATGGATATTGAAACAACTATGCAGAAATATAATTAAATGTCAGTGTAAAAATTTTAGCAGGGAAATATATATCAAGTCAAAAAAAGAAGGATTGGAGGGCTGGCATGAGGAAAACTAAAGGGGGCTTTATTCAATGAAAGCAAACAAGAGCAGGGAAACAAATGGGACCACAGGGGATCAAAACGGGAAGCCTAGCACTGGGAAGAACACAGACAACAGGAGGACTGATGTTAATGATCAGACTGGGCATGATGAGACAAATAGGAACTTATATACAAAAACTAACAAGGGGCAACAAGCATCAGGTGTGGCTCATCAGGGCCATGTGAGGGAGGAGACAGGAGGGTCAAGCGGGCTAGATGTATTGGACGTGACAATAGCCCCCGCCCCCACAACACGGCATGCCCAGTGGGGACCAAGGGGACTGAATGCAAAGGCAGGTACACCAGATAGGACAGGACAGGGCACAGCATGATTGGCAGGGTACATGGGACAGGTACCACACTGACAAAACAGACCAAACACAAGACGGAACAAAGCACCAGGGACATCGGTCCAAAGGGACAAACACCAGACATCAACGGAGATTAGGGAGCAGAGGAGACCAGAGACCATAAGGACAACACAAGAGATCAACAAATTAACCACACTGACGGAACAGGCCAAATATGGGACAGGATCAAGGACAACAGACTCAGGATTAGGGAGACAAACACCAGGAATCAAGGAGCAAGGAACATCTGAGAAGTCTTCTGGACCTTGGGGAGCTGGGTGGCAAAACTAGAACTCTCTTGGTTCCCCAGCAAGAAAGGACCCATCCAAATCATAGGGCCTAAAGGCCTCGGAGCATCAGTGGGGCTGGAAGGCACTAAGGGGACAGCAGGACAGGATGGCACTTAGGGTACTGCAAGGCAGGGGCAAGAGGACATTAAGGGAACTGCCGGGCCGGCACATGAGGACACCGCCCTCAGCATGGGGACAGAGGCCCCTCTGGGCCAGTGACCTGGATCTTGGACTGCAACATCCCTCCCAGGCTGAGATCCTCTAGGCTTGAGAGAAGTTGGTGTGATCCCTCCCAGACTGGACTATAGAGGCTAGGGAGAAATGCGGGTGGCCCCTTCCAAGCTGGACTCTGGAAGATTTGGAGTAGTGGGCACCTGTAAGCTGGACTCTTGAAATTTGGACAGAGCAGAGGTCCCTCCTGGGCCGGGCTCTGGAGGCACAACAGCGGCTTCCCTTGGGCAAATCTCTGGAGGCTGAGCGGTGCCTTTCCCTGGACCGGGCTCTGGAGGCACTGGGTCTGGCCAGTCAGTAGCCACAGGCACAGCCCACTTCCTCTGCTTCTTTCTCCTTCAGCCTGAGCGTGGAGTTGCGGAGAGCTAGTGGGCTGAACAGTGGTGAGCTGTAGAAATCTGGCAGACTGAACGGCTACATGTGGCCGGGAAGTGGCGAGCCAAGTGGTATCGCCCTCAAGTAGCCGCTGCATCTCCTCCATACAGTGCTGGACCAGACATACGTTTAGGTGAATTGGTGGCTCCAAATTTCCCATAGCATGTGATTACATATGTGGGTGTGTATCCTGCAATGAAGTGCCGTCTTACGCAGGGCGGCTTCTTTTTGTGCTTCCCAGGATATGCTGTAGTTTTCCCACGAGTAACTGGAAGGAAGGAAGGATGGAAGAAAGGAAGGATGGATGGATGGATGGATGTAATATAATAAGTTTGTCTACAAGTGCTTTGTATTATGCTTTAAACATACGGTATATAGAACAATTTGGTGTGCTGTAGTATAAACACATTCAGATATATGTTCTAAATCACAGTATGAAGATATTTATATCTATATTTATATATGGATTTATGTATTTGGCATGACGGTTTTGTGCTCTTCAGTAATGTTGAACTTAGCCTTTTCTGTCGAGTAACCCCTTTATCCCTGAATTAATCTGCTCTTGACCTCTGTGTGTGTCTGCAAGTGCCTGTCTGTGTGTGCATGAGAAACAGCAGACATAATAATCACTTTCCACATCTCTTGTTAACAGCCGATTGTATGTCATGAATATAGATGTGAGCCTGAGAATTCTGTCGCGGATGAGAGGCAGCGGGGTATTGATTTATTGGTCCCCGAAGGCTCACTTGTCTTCTGTGGACTTCACTGGAAGTCCCCTCTAAGCTGGAAAAGGGGGCTTGTCAAAAAGAGCAGGCTTGGAGCGGGAGCCAAAGCGAGCTGGATGCGTGGGGATCTGGCTCTCCTGTTGAGATCAGTTGAACAGCTTAGAGCTCAGAGCGGAGGTTTCCAGTGTTTGACAGGGAGCAGCTAGCCAGCTGTGCCATATACGCGTCTGATGTACGACCTTCCCTTTGTGACTTTGACAGCAGTTGCCATAGGCAGTGTAGCTCAGTCTGCTTCCTTTGGTGGCCTCCTCTATCTCCTAAAATGTGTACGCACACTGCTTGTTGACCTCTCTTTTATCAAGCATACCTTGCCCCAGCCATTTAGATAGACGTCTTTGTTTTTTTAAGTTCTTTGAGGCAAAAACAGGGCAGAAAAATAGAGAAATGAGCCAGGAGGAATTCAATTCCAGTTCAAGTTCTAGGTTTACTATGTTATTGATGGGAACTTTGAAGTCATAGTTTACAGTCTTCTGCAGAATTACGTGGATCGAGTTTCTTCAGGTAGGGTTGAAATAATGCAAACAAGCCCAATTTGTTTACTTTTCATCAAAGAAAACATTGGTAGGGCATCCATCATGCAGCTACTCTCCCTTTCATCTGAGTGGAATGACCTAGAATATTGACCATTAACAATGAAAGAATGAAATACATGAGAAATAAATCAAAGAAATCTCACAGCAAGTGAGGCAAATGAGCACAGTTACAAACATATGCTAATTGCTTCTGTAAGAATCTAACTATATGTATCTGTGGATGTGTAAACCGTTTAAAAAGCAAAAAATACACTGTAGCGCCTTTTTGGCTGGAAAGTTGCAGGGGACCAGTAGTATTGACAGCAGGTGCGTGAAGGAGTTGGTGGAACTCAGGGCAGGTAGCAGTGGGGATGAAACTCAGGGCACGGCGCCATTCCCAGACACAGCAACAGATATCTGCAGACACACTGCACCTCTGCGAGAAGATTATGCAAATCCCATCGGAGTTGATGAATTCTTACCCTTCCCTGCTGTGAGGGCAGCAGATGCTGGAGAAAGATTGCGGGCATCATAAATGGTGAAACAGGAGGTTAATGCAAATAGGTAGCCGGAGATATTTGATGACGGTAGACTTGCTTGGTGACTCAGTAGGCCCATTGTCCTTCTCTCTGAAGCCATTCTTCATGTATATTTCATGATTAATCAATGCATTTGAGATATTCTTGGATCAGATTAAATAAATGCATCAAAATGACCTTCTACTTCTACCAACTGATCATTTAGGTTTTCTTATCACCCACTTCTTCTCTTGTAGGACCGCAAGAGTAGCTGATGGCTTGATGATCAGGGAAGCGTAAGGTACCGTCCCCAAGCACTGCTCCCTGGGCGCTGAATTAGCTGCCCCCTGCTATGTCACGAAAGTCACATATGGGTTAAATGCAGAGGACACATTTCGTTGTTGTGCACTGTGTGCTGTGGTGTGGTGTGTTGACAATGACCACTAATCACCAAATTCTAAATTCTAAGGAGTTTGTCTGAAACCAAAGAACTCGATTCCTGTGAGACGTCTGGATACCTATACATTACATCTTTTGCAGTCCAAAAATTGTTAAAAGACTTAGAAAAGATTTTTACCCCTTAATCAACGTTATACCTGAAAAACTCTAATTAACTGCCACTATAACTTGTTAAGTGTCAGCTTCATGTAATATCTTTGCATTTATTTTGGTCAATAAAAGCAGATAAAACATGTTTGTTTATAGAAATACTGTATTGATATAGCTGGATACCAGGTGTTGTAAAACATAAAGCGTTATGAAAAATATTTATTTTAATACTAAACAAGAGTAGATACTGATTATGTGTATGTGTTAATACCCTATCTGTGGTTTAATGCACATATCATTCTGTCCAGTGACTCGTAAATTGTGAAATGAATAAATGCAAATATATGACTGGATTTCCATCTGGTGGGTTACATTTCCAAGACCTTAGAGAGGCACTATTGAGCTGGTGTACCACTGAGCTGCTGTACAATTGAGCTGCTGTACCATTGAGCTGCTGTACCACTGAGCTGCTGTACCATTGAGCTGCTGTACTATTGAGCTGGTGTACCACTGAGCTGCTGTACCATTGAGCTGCTGTACCATTGAGCTGCTGTACTACTGAGCTGGTGTACCACTGAGCTGCTGTACCATTGAGCTGGTGTACCACTGAGCTGCTGTACCATTGAGCTGCTGTACCATTGAGCTGCTGTACTACTGAGCTGGTGTACCACTGAGCTACTGTACCATTGAGCTGCTGTACCATTGAGCTGCTGTACCACTGAGCAGGACGCAGGGTTATTTACTAGGAATTCCTTTTAGGACAAGGATAAAGTCATACAACCAGATGTCATGATTTTAATTTTTACATTTACATTATATTCACTAACAAAACATCTTGATCGGAATAAACAATGGTGAGTAAGTCCAATATATCTGATGTTTCATTTAGCAAACAAAGGAAAGCCATTTTTGTCATATTCAATACAAAGCAAATCTAATTCATACTCATGTCATTCATATAAAGTTAGTGGGTATTGTAAACTGGTATATATTACTGGGGAAGTTGCTCAAAAATGCAAAAATTTTGGGGAACGAGGCAAAGTTTGGAGAGGTGAGTCCGAGGTGAGGGAAGTGATTTGGCAGATCTGACAGATGTTGGGAGCTCTTTCCACCAGTGGGGGATGATGGTAGGAAATGAGTGAGCTCTGCAAAGGCAACGCTGTGCAGTACAAACTATTAAAAGCCCGGCCATTAATGAGTGGACTGGAGTGCAAGGGCTGTAGGGGTTGATGATGTTCTGCAGATAATGAGGTCCCAAGTCTTTTGTCGCATAGTAGGCCGGAAGCCTTTCCAATTAACTTGACCCTGGTCACAACTGGGAAACGATGGGGAGAGTTTGGGAAAAGGTGACATCCGTTTATCTTAAAAGGTCGAAACATTGACAGGCAGCTGTGGTTTGTGTCTGTGGGCGGGGGGGGAGGGGGATTACAGTACCGTGTTGTGTAAAGGTCAGCAGAAGAGAGGAGGAACAGTCAGAGAAGAAGGGACCAGGACCCAGAACAAAAAAACTGTGAGGAATGGGTGCATTCTTCAGATATTTGAAAGGAAGAATCTGAATGTGCTGATAAGACTTTTTTCCTTTATAGACAAGGATTGGCCAAGATGCTATCAGTGTCCCAGGTTGGACTGGGTGTATCACTAGTGCCACTGGAAAATACTGAGCCATGGAGACCTCTGGCAAGAATGTAGGTGAATTTAGTCATGGAAAGCTTGATTCTAAAATAATGGCACTGTATTCTTGGGAACATTCGGGGTATAATGAAGAAATGGAGTTCTAAGCCTTGAGACACCTCTCACGAGAGACGATAAGCGTAATGAAGAAGTGCTGAACTCCACCTGCTAGGGTTGGTCAAAGTTCAGTGTTATAAGTCATGATAGAGCAGGATCTGACAACTGTCTCTGTCAAGAGCAGAAGAGTATCTATGGTAGGTTCCATGATGGTTTCTATGTAATGGGTTATTTTGGAAATAGACTGGCTACCATTTAGAAGAACAGTCTGTGACTGAAAAAGATTTCATGTATGGTGTATTGCACAGTCAAACATTATTCAGGAAAAGGAAAAGAGAGAACAGGTGATTTTTACATAAGTTAGGTAGATCCAACCATCCTTTGGAGCTAGATTTGCTATTCCATCAGTTTTAATCTTGAATTTTAAATTATATTGAATTTTAAACAATTATTTGTTTGATTCATAAATTTCTCAAAATTTGTTTGCATTTATTAATTGCAAGCACTTATAACAGCAGAACAGAAGCTTAATTTGATCCTAATATCCTATTTTTCACATATCCATAAAATCTCAGATACATTGCATTAAGCCAGCTATCAGGCTGGGAAACACAGAGCACCTGCCCCCAATTATCTGGAGGTCTTTGTTATTCTGAATTTTTTGATGTGGCTTTCAATGTAAGGCCACTCACTGATTGGCAGCTAAATAAATAAATAAAACTAGGTAGAAAATCCCAGGAGAAGGTGGAACACAGAGCAGTCAAATGAAGAACATTTGCCCTAACAATAGTGAGCAAATGAGATCTGTCTTGCGAACAGTTGTTGATTTTCTCACAGCACGTCCTGCCTACTCCTTGGCTTTTCACACAAGGCTCCTCATTAACGCAAGCCGTGTGCTGCACATTCCTGCGGGAAATGCCATTGGAGCAGCGTTAAAGTTTGTCTAAATGGGAGTTGCTCTAACACTGACCGCATCTTTTAAAACACAGCAAAACAGCAGCTGCTGCTGGTGGAGATGTTTTAATTATGAGTCATGCAACTTTGGAGAAAGGTAAACAAAAGAGACTGCAGGGAAACAAAGCAGGTAATGTAAGGCTCTCCTTAAACATTGGCATTCTGTATCTGCTGAGTGCTTTTGCGTGTGTTTTTATGTGTGCATGAAGCCACTGGAGATGTCTGACCAATCCATAGTAGCCACTACACTTCTCCCTACTGTAATCTGCTGATCTGATGATGCAAGTGTCTGTAGAAATTCATCCCAAAAATCAGCTCCATCTGAGGACTGAGGGACCCACTGAAGGCTGTTACAGAGGATGATGGGAAACATGCAAAGCATTATGATAAATGCTGCCTACCCCCTCTAGGGGGCGATCAATTGGAGTGATTTTTGCCACGAGCTCATTTCACCATGTCGTGCTAGGAAGCGCTACTGTTGGTCTGTCCTATCTGCTGTCATCAGTACCTCCTCCTTATGCCTCCCCCAGCCATAACAAATGCCCGGACAGCATTTTAAAAGAGCGGCAAAAAGGCCTGCCGCTCTGTGCTTCTCTGCCCTTTGCATACGGAGAGGCGAATAAATATAATATTTTCATATGCAGTCTTGTTCAGTGTCATGATTGGAATAATCACGAAAACTAAGGGCTGGAGTAGCAATCGTCCAACCTCTGAGACTGCAGACGTACTCGAAGCCTGACTGTGATTGACTCGAAGCCAATATCTAAGTGTTCTTTTTGTTTTATAGGTGTGGACAGGCCTGTTCTGATCTGTGCAACATATGGGCTACTTCTATTGCGTGTGTGTGTATTATGTTTATATTACATTGTGGGGATGAAATGTTCCCCACAATGTATTAAAAACCTGTTATTTTGATGTTGTGGGGACCATTTTTCAGGTGCCGACAAAGATCTGTGAATGCAATCAACAAAACTAAAAAGTTGTGTATTTTGTTTGGTTACTTATGTGTAAAGTTAGGGCTGGGTAGGGGTTAAGGCCGTCATGTTGGGATTAGGTGTGTGTTGGGGGGGGGATACCACAATAGTCGATGGATTCTTATTCATGCATGTCAAGCAGCAATTTAACAAAACTGCTTCTCTGCATGTCATTCTCATCTCTGAAGTGAGCCGGCTGCAGGAAGTATGGGACTCCGTCACAATCACATGGGCCTTTTCCTGGTCAGTGGTGCCCGATTGGTTTGCATGAGGTGATGGATGATAGGTTTAAGCAGCTAAGTTGAGAGTGAATGGAGTGTTGAATGAATGGAACAGTGAAGCTGAGTGGAAAGGCAGAGCATGAAGCCTTGTTTTCTCATCTGTGATAAACGGTGCTTTTTAATTCATACAAACTATTCAGCCACTTGACTTCACCTTAATGACGTGATTGTCCTGAAAGGCTCTTTCATTTTTATATTCTGAGCTTAATAGAGGCATTTTCACTACCACATCCTCCAGTCTTGGCCTTTCTCCAGCCCTGTATGAGAACCTTCTTTCCACAACCTGACACACTAGTATCAAGTTTAATTACTCAGTAGAGTCATTTCACTGTTTTTCAGCTGCACCTCTGATTAATTCTGCTTTCATTTTATATCTCTGCAATCAGCTCAAGTTAACATACAGCATGCAGTAATCTGCCATTTTTCTGACCCTGGTGTTTTGGAAGATCGATTTAATGCATTTATTAAATAAAGGGAAATTTAAACTGAATTAAATATCTTTTTCTCAATTGGATTATTCACTAGATTTGCATGATTAATATGTACACTGTAACCTGTTGTTTAAAATGTTATTCTTGTTGAAACACTAAAATTAATGAATTTCAATAAAAAATGCTGTTATCTGCCTTGATTGACACAGTACTACATCTGTTTTTCATCCTAATGGCAGATTATTGTTTCAACCCTTGATTGAAGTAGGAAATGACAGATTAGACCCATGTGGCTGGATCATGAAAAGTCATCATTTGGTTATTTTTCTGCACTGTGAGCTCAGTAAATTAAATTTGAATTAGCCAGGGAAAGGTAAATGACATCACACTAATTTGTCTAAACTTACAGAAATTAAACATACAAAAAAACTCTCATAATTTGACAGGCAAGTAATCTATCAACACCTGTGCCAGCACTATAAGTGCTATAGTTTAAAAATGAATCTTTTTACAAAATAGCAATTTATTGTGCATGTCTATGGACACAAAGTGTCAATGAAAACTTTTACATAGATAATTGGACAATATATAAAATATTTTTAATTCAAAACTGAATTACATGGCTCCATGTACAATTCTAAGACTGAAGCACACACAGGTACACACACACTGGTGAATTGACTAATGATAATGGAACCAGGCATTGAAAAATGACATGGGAAGGAGAAAACTTCACGGGGGGTCGGATTACCATTGTCACTCACTTCTTGGTTAATTCTGATGACATTGAATAATGTACCCAATGGGGAGTGCGCTACTGCAACCCAATCAGTGTCTTAGAGCAGTGTTTCCCAGCCCAATCCTCGAGTACCCAGAGACAGTCCATGTGTTTACTCTACCAGGAGCTGGAAGGGAGCAAAATGTGGACTGTCTGGCAGGAAGTTTGGAGGGAGCAAAAACATGGACAGGCTGTGGGTTTTCGAGGACTGGGAAATACTGCTTTAGAGAGTTACAGTTGTGCTGAAGTTCTTTCATATGAACAGTCAGTCATCTGTTCCGCACCTCTCAGCTCCTTTCACACTCCTGCTATGCTATATATAATTATGACAAAAGACTTGCATTTTTCAGCATTGTTACTGTGACATTATTGTTTCATTAGATATTACTTAAGCCACAAATAGCAACTGAGGGAAGTGCTTAGCATCAAGAATAGAGTGTGTCATTCTGGAAGTGCTGTGTGGGGTCCACTGGAGACACGGTGCCCGCAAACACTGGGGATCAAGAACGAGGGACGAGGCTGCGGTAGCTGGGGATCAAGAACGAGGGACGAGGCCGTGGTACCTGGGGATCACGAACGAGGGACGAGGCCGCGGTAGCTGGGGATCAAGAACGAGGGACGAGGCCGTGGTACCTGGTGATCAAGAACGAGGGACGAGGCCGTGGTACCTGGGGA
>JAODKF010000022.1:8341611-8353959 GCA_026779585.1 Mormyrus proboscirostris | reverse complement strand
TCAAGAACGAGGGACGAGGCCGCGGTAGCTGGGGATCAAGAACGAGGGACGAGGCCGCGGTAGCTGGGGATCAAGAACGAGGGACGAGGCCGCGGTAGCTGGGGATCAAGAATGAGGGACGAGGCCGCGGTAGCTGGGGATCAAGAATGAGGGAAGAGGCCGCGGTAGCTGGGGATCAAGAATGAGGGACGAGGCCGCGGTAGCTGGGGAATGCGTGGGACCCAAACAGCTTACAGGTTAACCTTTGGCTTGGGGTCCTTAGGTTGCTTTCAGTCAAATTTTTCAAATCTCATTTTCTTAAAATGTTTCATTTTTGATGTTATATTTTTTTCTTTCTTGTGTTGTGTTGTGAATAACATAAATACACATGTTATAAGTATGGGTAACGGGTAATCTGTAAAATCTTTTAGACAAACATCCCATTGAGTTTGTGAAAAAAATGAGTGAAAAAATGTAAATATAACAGTCATGTCATGTCATGTGACATACTTGTATTGAGAAGGCAGTTGGTGTTGAGTGGAGCTCAGGCTCATCGCTGCTAGATGGTGCTGTTCCGTTAGCCATCTCTTATCAGGCCAAGAAAAACCTGCCGTATCTGGGTCACTAACAGTGTTTTGATCCAACCTTTTAAGTTTTACAGAGAGTAATGTGCAGAGTGTATTCAGCATGTTGATATTTTAGTCTGTTTAACTAACAGCCACAGTAACAGCAGTCCTGGCTCCACCCATGAGCCAGTAGAATCCCACTTGTCTGCTCTGTTTGTCTGTGGGCCAAAGGTGCCAGGAGACGCTATTCTATATCACCCATAATTCATTGTTGTCAGTCGCCTCGGATGCGACACACTCTTTTTATTTTTTATAACTTTTGTCAGATTAAAATTTTACACAGTGTGCTTTCATACTGCACGCAATGTTACTGTGTTAAACTATTCATTTTCTGGATGATTTTCTCCAAACTTCTCAATACTTTGAAATTCTTTTCCCATTACCACACTTGTACAGCGGGCTATACCGTGTCATAGCCGAAATATTTGAAGTGTCCTGACTGGAATCCTGAACCATGGGCAGGACAGCCGTGTTGGCTCTGAAGGAAGATCTTCAGAATGGAATACACGGGTGAAATTCACAAAATACTTGATCACTTCCTACCCAACCATCCTATTAAGTTCAAACAACCAACAGGCTGCATCTGAAGAATCATTACAGTCACAAAACAAATGGTGTCTATCTAACACAAGATGGGAAAAGAGGAAGATAAAGTTAAGACAAGGGAAACAAAAACCTGCTCTGAATTTCATTAAGAAGGGTGATTGAAAATTTATTTAATTACCAATACATATATATATATATATATATATGTATTGGTACACACACACACACACACACAGTGTAATGTTCAGAGTCCTTTCAATAAGTTTGTGTTGTATCAGATATATTTCAATGAAAAAGTCTCCATAACCAACAGAAATAAGACTGTTTGAGATTCCACATGAACGCACAGAAATATAGGACCTCCTCAATATTACATTCTACTTATTACATTAAACACCTCACACTTTCATTTTGGTGGATTTTATTATTTTGTACAATGGGTAAAAAGGAAGAGGCATATTGTTTCCATCACTGTGAAACTGAATTTGTTTTCGAAGAATAAGATCAAATGTATAAATCAAACTTCTGCACTGTGCTGCCTTGGACAGCTCCAGGTCTCACGTGGCCCAGACCACGATAAGCAGTTAGAAACAAGATGGATGCATGTAAGCATACTCTCTTTGGACAATAATAACTATAAAAAATAACTGGTATCATCATCTCCCCGTCCTCTCTTTTTACAGATAAACCAGAACACAGTAACTGTACTTCCCTGACACAAAACCCATAACTGATTTTTTTCTGGGATTTTAGCTCTCACCGCAGTGTGTTATCAGATGACGATGAAGAGCGAATCAGCAGTCAGCAGGACGTGTTCTGAGACGACGCGCTAGTAGGGAGATGAAGGTGATGTGTGTGTTAAGGGGAGTAGGACCTTAACAGGCTCCTGCACGCCACCCACTCCTCCACGCCGCACACTGTGCCTCAACTCCACTCGCCACCATTTCAGCATAAACCATAATGAATGTATTAAGGAAAATACTCACATTATTCGCAGATATTCAGAATTACTGTCACAGGTCCTCAGAGAAAAGGCTCTTACAAAACCACAAACGACACCTGCAGATGATGCTGTCACGTCAGCCGTAGCCGGCAAGTCCACACTTTCTAATTATTTCTGACAATTTTATCATTCTGTCAGAAATGAGAAAGTCCAGAAAGCCCACATTTCTGTAAACAACAGGCGTACACTGTGACATCGTCACACAGTGTTATGACAACGGTTACCGAACACTGTCTGGGCGTATCGCAGGCTTTAAAATGAATGCGTTGCGCAACGTGTCTCATTAGCAATGTTGCTCCGACGTATCTTGACAGTGGTGCGAGATTTCGGCCATTTGCATTGGTGAGGCATGAGCAGAGGCTGCCACGATGTGCCGTGATGTCATGTTTGAGTCGCAACCAAATTAGCACCTATTCACGGCATTCGTGGTAAATTGGGCAAGAACACCATACAAGGTGCCCTTACCAAGGCCTGCAAATGGAAAAGATTAGCCTTCTCTCCCGTAGGCTGGACGGAAGGACCTTAAACGCCCCTTACAAGAACCTGCAGAGGAACAAAGCAGAAGCATTCATGCTTAAAGGTATCTCGCTTTTGTTAAACAGACGCCCCACGGCATATCAGAGAAGATGTAAGCAACTTATCCATTGTTATCCACTGAAGAATTTACAGGCACAGAACACTCACACTTAATGGAACCATTCAGAGCTTGACCAAAACAAAATAAAACAAGTACAACGTCTTTGTATTGCAACAGATTTTAGGCTCAGTTTTCTAATAATGCACATTACTGCCTGATCGACATCCTTTTTAAGATTGTTCTGTATCCTATGCCTCTGTGTGACTTTCCTTTTTTTAAAGTCTCGAGACAAGTTTCAGCAGCTGTAAAAATCTATTTTATTGTGCTGACACCCCCACCCATCCTAGCCTGCGTCACACTGCCTACACAGTTAACTTTGGACCGCCCAGTGCAGAGCCCATACAAGCAGCTACACCTCCAGCATCCTCCGTGATCTCTGCACGGTGTTTACTGGGCAACGTGTTTCCAGTGAGAAGAACCAGAGATAAACCAGTCCCATTAATATCAGGAAATGCATGATGCAACCAGCAGCTGAATAAGCAGAGAAAATAGACTGTACAGTCTGTAAATTAAGCATCTGGAAGAAAGACCGGTACGCAATAATATATATAATTGTTTTTATTTTTGGAAAAAAAGATTAAAAACTGCATATTTGCAGAGGTACACCTTTCTTAAAGGGACAGGAGGCACTTTTTTTCTGGGAGACTGAACTTCGGCTCATAATATGTGCGATCATCTTGCTTACCTACTGTAGATATAATGCATGATGTACGATAGGACCAGAGGTCTTCTGCTTTGATGGCATCTGTGTTCCTGAGTATCAGTCACTGGACTTTGCGTTATTTGCCGCAAATAATCCATGCGCATGTCCTACAGAATTGCTAAAAATGTTTTTGACAGAAATACTTGCATTGAGATTAATTTGGGATTCATCTTCAAACAGCAATTCTTGTGGGGGGGGCAGATAAAAATAAAAGATGTTTGTGATGCTAATGAATGGGAATTTCACAGTTTATGACTGTAATTATGACATTGTAATTTTGACAGTGTTGAGTACAATTTGGAATAAATAAGTCAATATTTGTGGGTTCTTATTGACACATTTGGGACATGATTAAAAATGAATAGAAGATGGCTGATGTCTCCATCGTTGTTCGTGCTGTAACTTTATTTGAAGGATGTCCTGGTACTTCTAGTGTCTTCTGTTGTACCCTATTGATTTGAAATATTGTCTTATGTAATGAGGAAGATAAATGACATGGTGGTGCACTCCTGAGCCTGTGTCAGCTTAATCAATCATTCTTAAAGCCGGGCGGGAATGGGGAGCCTCGGCCTGCTCCGCTCCGACGTATCCCTCTCACGCTCTGGCCTGATGTGGCAGCTGCAATTCATCATAGCTTCAGAACAAAACTGGCACCATCAAGCCCGTCCTTGCCCCATCCCAGGTTGCGCCAGGAGGAACTGGAGGGGTGCTGAGATCTCTCCTAATCGGCGCAGGAAAGTTCCACCCGGGCTCAGAATAAACCCGCGTGCTCCACTTGTCCTCGTTTCCGTGCGCCATGGCGTTCAAAAAAAGTAGCTAAGTTTAGAGCCGGCGCCGGAGAGATGAATTGCAGAGGGCTGCCCTTTTCGCTAGAGCCTGGCGGAGTGAGAGATGGAGCTGATACTCAGGGATTTGGACTCTCTTCAGCCGAGGGCCCCGATTCGTTCTGCTGTCTCGTACGGGCATCTCCCTGGACGTACCCCCAGACATACCCTGCCGGCAAATCACAGTCAGCCGTAGCTGCCTCTTATCAACAACTGTGAGATAATGGTTCTGGGCCAAATTGTAGCACGAGCACTGAAACTGAAGACAACATGATGTCTCTACATATCTATTCGTAGCCTACCCTCAACTCAAGTCTTCACCTATTACTTCCCTGGAACTCCTTGGAGAGCCTACATGTCTTTTGAAGCATGTCAGCCATTCTTCCACCAAAGTGGGCACCCGGTCACCATGCGTGGAGAGCAGCAAGCCAGCCGAGCTGCCAGAGATACCTGATCTGACCATGTTTTTGCTTGTCCCTCGCCTTTTTACATTAAAGTCAGCACACGCTAGCTGATGCTAAAAACGTGCTAGCAGGAAGCTGGCATCCATCGCTGTTTATCACAGCCTGACATTTAACACGATATATGCAACTAGTTGACTGTGTTCCCTCTATTGTTCTGTCCAGATTCTGCTTTTAATTTCAAAATGTCAGGGCTGGGACTTATCATCTCCAGGTAAATGTGTACGAGGACATGGAAGCCGCCATTATGTTTCTGGGGCTTTGCTTATGCTGGTGTAGCCCTGTTCTTCTGCTCTGTTTGTTTTCCTGCAAAATAGGCAGCAAGTCAATATGATCAATTTGCTGTAACAGCTCTGGCTGTAATTACTGCCACAATTATGCATGGTCTCAGTTAATTTGCTCCTTTATTATTTTAATTTTCCCCTCGTCTAATTGGAACTGAAAAAGCAGCGGATGTCTCTGAGGCAATGCCCCCTCTTGGGGGAGAGAGAGACAAGAGAGCGGGCAAGAGTGACGTTATTGATCCCAATTCATCTAAAATGAATCATATGGGAGACGCATTGTGTGTAAACAAAGCCTTACAATTGCTACAGGTACACAGCTACCCATATTCATTAGCTCTGTTTCTCTATTCACGGCGGTGATCTGTTCCGCAAGTGAAGCCACACTTATGTGTAAATTCAGCATAAACAAATCTGACAACAGTGTCCTCAGCACCGTCAGTCAAGATTAAGAGGACTGCCAAACTTTTGTATTCTGTCTAACAGCTTAGTTGTTTTACCAAAATATACAGAACACCTTGTTTGAATTAAATAATGCAACACATCATTATTATTCAGTATGAAGTTGCATAAATTAGGATTAGAAAAACTTGTACTCAATAGGACACAGTCTTTCAAATCTAAGACTGAGAACAAGATTTTTACCCAAACTCCAGGCCGGGCCTGCAGCAGGGCTGTAAAGATCTGTTTTCAAACGGACACTAAACCTAAAAGTCATACATCTATGTCCAGGACCATGTGATCTGGCAACCAAAAGCTCGGTGTGTGGGCATGACAAGCTACAGAATATGAATCCCTGAGGTTTCTACAGGTAGGAACAAGGCTTCAGCAAAAAGCTTTGATTTCCAAGTAGAAGAGGTAAAAGCTCATCAAGTGGTCCTGATGAAGCTCTCTGGTCCTGCCATCATCCGCACGACTCAGTGCTTACAACAACGGGACCACCCCTGAGGCCAGTGGCACAAACCAGCCCACGGGCCACAACGGCATACAAATGCTACCCATTCGAAGCGTAAAATATGATGTCAGCCTCCCCGCGCCAGCAAGCTGTCAGTGGGGGGTGGGGGGGTAACGAAGTCCCACTTAGAGCGTCTGTCATGATGCAATCCGGCAGAAATCCACTGGCATTAGTCCGCCGCCGCATGCCCATCCACTCGCCCGAGCTGGGTGCACGCATGGCCAACACCGATGTCATTATCACGTACGTAGGCTGCCACTTAACGCCAATCTCGTGCCAGTGGCACTTCAGCCTGACTGGCCAGTTGTTTCCATCTTCATGCACTTGTCTCTCTGCTCCAGGTATATACCAGGTCACCAAGTTCAGCCATGCAACCAGAGAGCCGTCTACCCGGAGAGCTCAGCCATGCACCTGGGGAGCTCAGCCATGCACCTGGGGAGCTCAGCCATGCACCTGGGGAGCTCCATTTCACAGGGCTCGTACCCACTGCCATTCTACTGACCATCACAAACCTTATTTACACAAAAGAAAACTCTGCAAGCCAATCAACATTCATGGCCTTGCTGCTCTTAATATTAAAAAAATATGGAAATATAAGCATAAATAAACTAAATCTTAAGGGCTGGTCACAGAAGGGGCTCAGTGTGTATTGAAATTCATGGGAAAAACTCCTCTCTCCTCATCTCCCCTCCAGATTGATTATATAGTTGGCTTTGATATAAACTTGAAGCCAAGAAAGTATTTCTAACATTTTGCCCAAACTTCACAGCAATACAGGTACATATCTGGTTATGAAGGGAGGGCAAAGGCATGATCCAATGTTTTTAATCAATAAGATGAACCCCACAATTAGTTAGAATGTCAGGAAGCATATGTAACCCCTCCAGGAGGAATGAAGTCACTGAGGATTTAGAAGAGCAGAGCAATAAAACCATAGTTTAAATTGTTTCTGATTTTTATTAATCTATTTTCATAAATCTATTACAGAAATTCGCAAAAATAAAATCAGTATTTACACAATACCTGAACAGTTCGGACAGTATATTTTGATTGGCATGTTGGGCTGTGAAACACTATCCAAAAGGACAGGTAATTCTAATATAAGACGCAATGCTTGTACTGACATGAACGCAGCAACATAGGAATCCTTTGGTTTTCACATATCTTGCTTCTCATGAGACGCGCGCATGCAGCATGGGGTCAGAGCACAGGGTCAGCCATTTACCCAGCATCCCTGGAGCAGTTTACAGGGTTAAAGGTCATGCTCAAGGGCCCAACAGTGATATGATTGCCTTGCTGGCCACAGCATTCAAAACGGTAACCTTCTGGACAAGGACACAGTCTACTAAGCCATATTTCTAACCCTCATACCGTTTCCAGTTAAACCTAGTTTAAGTATCAGAAAGATTCTTTGAGATTTGTAAATATTCATAAATGCAACTGATGATGTTATACTGGATTATTTATTGATTTAGGAATGTTTAATTTCACTCATGAGTAGTCTTTCTCATTCTTAGCATTAAAATAATCCTAAAACTGTCTAAGATTTATATATGCTAAGACCAATTAAAAGGAGTGAATCATTTTATATATTTTGTATTTACTTCTTTATTGACTTAGTAATACTACATTTATTTAGTTTGCGTTTAGTTAAAGAGAAGGACATCCTTTGTGGACTTCCATAATATCAAAATGTGAACTGTATTCACCTAATGCTACAGTACATGTGAATGGTTATATTGCCACAAATCACTGGATGAAAAGCAAACCAAGGTTTAGCATGGCAGAGATTACAGACCTTGCCAGAATAACAGGAAGCTCAAAAGAGCACTGGGGGAATCGATTCACTTCAAGGAGAGGGTTACTACGTATTTTCAGCATTTTTTATTCAGTATAGCACATTGTTGGCTATAGCTTCGATTTAAATAAATATTTCCACATTTAATTATACAATAATTCAAGGGATCAGCCATTCAGTTCATTTTCAAAGCTGTTAAGCTTAGGGTGGAACCCTTAGTAATTTTATACAAGCATATTTCAAAGTAGTCATGGTGACACCAGTCCAGACTGGAGAAAATCGGGAAGTGCTTAAAAAGAGCAGGCATTCTGTGCCACTGACCAAGGCAACATATTTAAAACAGCATTATGTCCATGACACAAAGACCATAATTCTGTCAAAAGGGTGTCATCAGATTAAGTTTCCATAAAGCTGATTGGTGAAATTCATACTGAGATTCTAACTGGAAAGTATCATACAACCTGTCACTACTTTGTTTTTCAATTTAAGTTGAATAAAATACTGTTCATTAAAAGATAATTCCTTTTAATAAAACAAAACTATTAAATACAGTATCAAATCAAAGTATAGACAAATATACACAAATACTATGCACATATATACACAAATACAAATTTAAGATGATATATTATTCATTTTAGAAGCTATGGCATTATCTTCCAGATGACTAGGTCAGACTGATGACTGATTCTTCATTGGTGAATGACTCGGAGGGGTAGGAGTCCATGCCTGTCACTAGCAGTTCACCAGTTCAAATCACGCGGCTGGTGAACCAAGCATATCACCACTGGGCCCCTGAGCAAGGCCCCTAACCCCAAAAAGTGCTCCAGGGGTGCTGGATAAATGGCTGACCCTGCGCTCTCACCCCCAGATTTACGCTCACCCACATACATACACGTCATAGGAGAGCTCAACTGGGATATGCGAGTACTGAAATATTGCTACCTGTATAATGACGATAAAAGCATTCTTCTTCTATGTCTTTAAGTTCAAGTATGTTCCTTTGTCCAAAATACCACCAATATATCTTTAGACAAAACCAATGCTGATTTGTGATTAATGTTGAAAATTGGACATTTATGTTTGACTGTTATAATGGCCATAAATGTAATAATAATAATAATAATAATTATTATTATTATTATTATAATAAAACGTATTGTTATTATTGTAAATATTATTATTGTTGTTATTATTATCATTATTATTGTATAGATACATCAATGTTTTTGTTCTGAAATTAAAATATATCAGTGACATATTACTAATTATCATTAATACAGATTACTAATTGCCTCTATCAGTTTTATCTATACACAACACTTGTGAAAAATGATTATAAATGTTATCATGACATTTCATTAATGAATGCCACAAAGATGATAAGTACTATATTTGAAAACCGCAATAATTCTTCAATATCAGAGGCGTTACAAACTGCTATTGAAACTACAAACAGCCTCTGGCCTCATTAACAACAGGAATCATTTTTTGTTAACACTGAAATTAAAATAATAGGAAGATAATAAAAAAACACAAGTATTAAGGAACAGTTACATTTACAGAAGTAGAAGACAAAAAGAAAGACTTGTTCATTAGCTATTCACAAGTATTACTCAACATAAAAATAAATCAATTTTATATATTCTTCAATATTTATGAATTGTATTTTTTACAAAATTTATAAATGGATTGTTACCTATTTTGATAAAGAAATGTCTGCAAAATTATAAATTAAGAGGCACAGGTACCCAAAGGCAAATGACATTTTAAATTCCCAGCTTTACCTGAAATGAATAAGGATTCTGAAAATGATGCACAATAAACCTTATTAAGAGCAAAGAACAATTGGTAACACAGTTTTAATTAGGTGTATAAAATGTGTCCATGTTGGTCATTAGGATAAGAATATATAGCTGGTCTGTATCTATACTAACCTGTAATTTTCCTAAACTGTGAATGTAAACAAGGTAACACATAAAAAAACCCAGTCCAGCTATTGAAAAGCTTGTAATAAAAATGTAATGGTTTTGAAAATGTAACTGTATTAATTGTATTACTTTTATCATTAGTGTTATACAGTACTAAAAGAGCACGGAAACACATTTGATTTGTTTCCCTACTTCAAGTAACCATGAAAGGAGAGGGACCCATGATGAACACAAAAAGCTGACGTCTCGCTGGGCCCCTGTCTGCCACACAGGGGCCCGTCTCTCAAAATCAGCGGAGAGCGGAGTCCCAATGCAGCTCGTGACGAGGGCAGCAGAGAGAGAGCCATTTCCATTCACGACTCATATGCGTCTTCATAAAACAACAAACCCATGGCTTCATTTTTCTGAACAATATACATATTAGCAATATTAGCCTGAAGAATAGCTTTGTGTCCTAGGGTGTCACATGGTGCTATTACCTGTAGAATGACTGCTAAAAGAGTTCAGGAAACAACAAACAAACAAAAAATAAATGAAGTTTTTTTTTTAATCCACATAGAGCTCAGAAGAGAAGAATTTAGCCAAAAGACCAGCTTGTATTTACCTTTGCGTCACAATGAAAGATGAGAGAGAGGAGTGTGTGGGGTTGGTTAGCTGAGTAAAACACACTAAATCCTTTCATTTGTACAGTCATGTCTGAGGGCACTTTACCTCAGCTAACACCTTTCTCTTTCTCTACAACTGCAGCAATATGTATGATACAATTTTCCATTAGAAAGGAATTTCACTCTCTTTACACATTGCGAGGCATAGTCATATATTGAAAAAGTTATTCTGAAATGTATTTGGTAATGTTCTGGCTATTTTCAATAAAATGTAACAGGGGCCCAGTGAGTAGCTTTCAATTCACCTTCACTGTGAAGTTTAAATTCAATTATCTCTAGGTAAAACTTTTTGAATAAATGATTTTTAAAGGTATTTAGTACAGTAATCGGTTAGAGGTATACCTTCATCATATACTTATTCAATATACATTCCCATATAGAATCTGTGGGGACATTTAACATATTAGTGAAGTAAGGAGGAAGACACACACATACACACACATACACACACATATATATAAATAAATATTCTCTACTTTCTCTATGCTCTCGTAAAAGAGTTTATCTCTTATGAGCTATATAACCACGTGTTTTGTAAAAGTTTACTTTGAACGTGGTTTTAAACTATTCTCCCATCAATAATGCCAAGTATCCATGGTAACACTGGAAATTGTTTTGGCATTTGGGAACAGTTCTGACATTAGAATAAATTATCACTTTTCAAATGTTAATTAATCATATAGTAGCTCTGAACAGTAACTTTCTAACACACACTGTTTCCCCAGAACACAAAAAATCCATCCTCTGTGTAATAACTCCATTTCCAGGATATTTTGTGCCATTTTAGCAGATTACATATTAGAACCTTGTGGTTACATGTAATACAATTCCATTTAGAGATTTTAAAAGAAAATAATGAAAACAACATTTAAATCATTTAAATTTTACAGAAATACAAAAATAAACATTTACACTTGCTTTATTTAGCAGAGGCTTTTAATCTTTAAAACAGATAAAATATAATGTCTAGACTTTTTGGTGAGAGCCAAAACAACACTCACATCTGAACATTTGATCTCACTTTGGTCATTACTAGCAATACCCGTGTAATTGATTCATTTCATTTGTAATGTAATTGTAATGTTTTTTTAATTTTTGGAAAAAGAAACGAGATCATAGTGTCATACATATTAATGTTTGAATGTACCTCAAAACACTATTCCGATTTTTTTAAGGAAAAAAAAAACAAAAAAGAAGATGGAGAAGAAGAAGAAAAAAAATAACAGGAAAATTAACGCTAAATGTTTGGAAAGGTTGAACAAAAGCGCATCATACGCCATCAAACGCCAGCTTAGCGCAAGCAAGGCGATAGAATATTAGGACCATGCTAAAGTCCACGTGCGCTGCTGCGGAGGCGGGGCCTAGAGACATGCTTGAAGTTACACGCCCTGTGGGTCAGGCTGGTCACATGCCAGAGGCATGGTGTCGGCGGGGCGTGTGACAGCGGCAGCGGTGCTCTGTGACAGGGAACCACCGATCGGTGACGAAACACATATATGGAGAATACTGGCGTCCGCGTAAACCACAATTGCTGGTTATCACGCTGTAGTTTTTCCCTGAATAAAGTTTGTACGTTTATATTTTGTCTGAGGGCCTGGCATCTTCGATCGACCAGATTTAATCAGCTTTCAGACCAACTTAATCTACTGACAGTTTTACTCGTTTGGAGAAATAACCGGGAGTTGTGCAACTTTACAACAATACTGAACTAAAATTACAAAATACTTTACAAAGACTTAAAGTTTCATATGCATGGAGAGTCAAATAATCCTACTATTAATACCTCGTATAATTCCCTTTAGTTTCAGAATTTTAGTATGAAGTATAACAACAGAGAAAAGCAATCGGTAAATTTAATTTCAGCTCTGTCAGAACTGAGAAACGTACCTGCCGGTCAGTGGAAATTGTTGATGCGATTCAACTGACATTCGCTTTATAT
>JAODKF010000022.1:8328308-8341529 GCA_026779585.1 Mormyrus proboscirostris | reverse complement strand
ATATTACTTTTCCGTCTCACGAACCCCGAAAAATATCACTTTATTTCTACCATAGTTTAGGCTCTTTCATAAACGGCTTGTTGAACGCATTTATATTTATACAACAGTCCTCTTGCAGTCCATTTTGAGGACCAAAGGAAATCTCGTCATTTGATTTTTAAGAAGTGTATGATGTATTATTTGACCCAGGTTAATATTTGAATTATGATTAATTGTAGTGACAGTAAAATTAGTATAGATATTATGGCTATTTCAGGTACTGTAAGAATAATGACAGTTGAAGCTATAGGTAGTTTGACCATTTATAGTTTCTTTAATAATTTATGTTGAACATGTGTTAGGTAAACGTTTGTTAAAATCAGACATTTTTGTTTGTATGAGGCGTTTTGTTAAAGTGCACCGCTGTGATCTTTATAAAAAGCTTCCCCCACCTCTGATCCAATAACAGTTATTGGATTGATCAGCCGACTTAAAAGTGTTCCGCAGCAGACTGTATGTCATCCCCATGTCAGAAAACAAGACGGCACTGGTTTTTTTCATCTATTATCTCGGCTATTGACAACCTTTCCCTTTCCAGTTGTAGGACTGGAGCTCTCACTAGCGCTGCCAGTGGACGAGCAGACCCACACACCCACCGCTGCCGCGATCTCACACTCGCACTTCTTAGTTATACTCTAAAATAGGCGGCGAGACCCGAGCGTCGGAGCTCGCAATTTATAGAAACCCGGCGTGAAACCGTTCGCACCGGCAGTTAAGATATACATCTGAGTTTAAAACATGGAGTCCCCTCCAGATCCGGCAAATGACACGGGCAGCGGCGCTGCGGAGCCGGCTACCCCGGTCAGGGACACCCCGGTTAACCTGGAGACTCTCGGAAAAACTGACCAGCAAGCCCCGGTTCGAAGGCAGAGCTGTTCGAGCACCAACAGAGGTAAGATCCCAAAACATATCTTTTAGTCATATAACAGTAATGACATCTGACGGGAAAAAAGAAAAAGCGGCGAACTTCAAAAGAACTGCCGGCTCTCGATATGAACATGGTAAATGACAGCAGTTTCGGGAGCTTTGGGGAATCGATCTCTTCACCGTCCAGAAATTAAACTTCCATTCCGGCGCCTAACGTGACAGCCGCCGGATCGCCACTTTAATTCGCATTCGCTGCTTCGGTGCGCCATTTGGGCAGATTCACCGGCCGTCCTGGGGGTTAAAAAGTAGCAACAGGATACGACATCTGAAACAAGATACCAAAAAAATACATATAACAATAATACAAATGATCGGCAATATTTCTGCAGGATTGCTCGCAGTGCGCGTTCGCCTGGAAGAGATTTTATTTGATGCCCATTTATAATCTGATCTCCTGATTTCTGCTTAGATGCTTGTGGAAGTGGAACTTTTTTGGGAGAAGTACGACTGCCACTTGGAAGTAACGTAGCTAAACTTTTCTCTCCCGTTTGCGATTTGACAGCAGCGGGATGCTGTCAGTGGGGCTGCTGCCCTGGATGCGCATATATGGACGCCTTTTTCTGTAATAAACCGGCGTGTCTTTTACTTGCTCATACATACCTCTGCTTCAGCTAAACAGGCTGCCTTGACATATTCCAGCACCTAACCTGACGGGTTACCAGCCGTTTCATCACGGACGGACAGACCGCGTGTGATAATTTCCCTCGATCATTTTAAAATCCATCCAATATGCTTTGAATATTCTTTAAAATATTACTGCTAAATATGGCTGATTATTTGATGCCTGTTTAGGCTACAGACAATATCTCCGGTTAGCCACACCCCCTGTAGACAGCCTCCATTTACGCATCTAACGCAAGTTAGAGCGGAAAGATATTCATGCACTAATATCTACATAGATTTTTAATAAGGTTCGTGGACGAAATGGCACAGACAAGCGGAGCAGTTTCAGACACGGACGCGTCTCTTTGTGCACATTTCCTCAGCGGATGGGGTATATTTAGAGTCTGATACGTTGAATGAGGAATGTAAGCCGGTTATGTAACAGGTTTAGCCATAAACCGGAGGCAGGAGCGAGGGAATATCCATTAAAGATCTTTCCAGTTTTTTTTTTCAAGATGACGGAAAAAATCACTTCCCTCCCCCGGCCGTTTGACGTGGTTTCAGTAGCGGGTTTTCTTAGCCTGTGATATGTGGCGATGATCCGCTGTTAGAGAAATGAGAGACATTGTTTCACTTTAACTTGGTGGTTCCCTGCCAGGTCCCGGTTATGTAATAAGCAGGGGCAGGTAGGAATGCGTTCGCTCCCTTGAACATTTCATTTTATTTATTAGAGATTTTTATTTTTTTTTTCTGGGGGGCGCATGTGATCCGGCGTTTGCATGAAAGGCATCTGACTCCCAGACACTCCTAACCCGCTGACCCATATTCGCCCCGTTTGCGATCTGGATTAAAGTACCCCGGGAAGGCGAAGACAGACAGTCAGAGAAACGCCTTCCCATGTGTTATGTAACTCGTTCGGTGGAAAAAAATGAGAAGAGAGGCGGCCTCCAGTTGATTCAATCTCTGAGTTTTGCGAAAATGTCTAAATACAAAAATCTTGACCATACACATAAATATGACCATAGTTTTCAACACCGATGCTTTTTATATTTGTATTTTTTCATTGGGAAAATGTTTTACTGTCCCTATTCAGCTAAAATCATGTACAGTGATTATTTAGCAATACCCTTTATCTCAAATTACATGTGATAAACATTGCTGAGAGATCTTAAAATGTAGTTTTTACTTATTTCAGTTTTATTCCCATTTAATTCTATACCAACCACTATCATTAAGTGTAAACCACTAGCAGGCCTGCTTATTGCAAGAATTGTTTACTTTCATGTAAAAAAAGAGTTTTAATAGTCTTGTTTAAGTGTCAATATTTTCTCAGTACTGCATCTGTTTGAGTACTTTTGAGGTACGGTAAAATGATTCTGTTCTCAAATTCTGAATAATGCCAGGTGACAGGCATATTGACTTTGTGGTGGTGCTGGATGTTATCAACACAAAGCCAGCATCTCTACTGAATATATTTTCTACATACTTGAAATAAACAAACAAAACAAATACTGAGGTATTTCTATTGCCATCTGCCAGAGAAGAATAGTATTGAACGTGCGCATTAAAGCAGTTCTTAATGTTGTCTTTATGGCACTGAGGATATTTACAGTATCCTGTATTTGCAAAGTTGCATCACTAGCTGTTTGCTAAAGATCTATGCAAAGCTGCAATGTTTACAAATACAAAACGATTCTTCAAAGGTGAGACGGTACAATAGAGACCTGTGTTTGAAAGGTGTGAATGGTACCTGGGTGTTCTGAGGTTAGCTCTGGTCCGTAAAAGCGGTGCTGCTTGGATGATGGGCCCAGCTCCTTCGCAGCAGTGCGAATGGATATTTCTCTGTTTTCACTGCATCCCTTAAGCTGTGCGTCTCTAGCTCCAGAACCATGTGAGAGGCGGACAGGCTCAGAAGAGCCCAGGTGTGGCCTTCAGCCCGGCTCTGCTCACCTGGGGAAACCCCTGTGCCATCATCTCTGCCTATTGTACCTGCAGCTCCCACCCTCACCACCGCCACCTTGGCCCATCTGCTCTGGTGCCCCCTCACCCCTTATGCTACCCTGTTGTTAGTGGGCTGAAACTTACTGCTTTTTCAGAATCTTAGTCTTTGGTGACATGCTGTGGGAAATACAATGGGGAATAATCCAGGTGACATGTGTCTATCAAATTCATTGTATTTTAATTAGCGTTATTACTGAATTCCAGTATTAAACAGTGATGCACCTGTGCTTTTGTTAGATTTGTAAAAGATTCAACCCCCAAGTTATTCCCTGTAAGTTCGAGGACCTCCTTAGAGGGCTGTATGTAGACTAACATCATACCCAGGATAAAGCAATTGCAGGTTAAGGGCCTTGATCAAGGGCCCAGCGGAATAGAATCACTGGGCATTCACGGGATTTGAACCAGCAACCTTACTCCCTCCAAAAAAAATGTTAAGGTGGGCCAATTAATCGCTGTGGCATGACAGCCTTCACTGTAATTGCACTGGAAAACATTGTACCTTATGTAAATGCAAAGCTTGCAACAGTACATTGCAATGCAACGGTTAATGCATCATTTCTTAATGGTTTAATGCATCACCTTAGCAGGCCGAGCATATTGCACTGGCCAATATTGCATTGTAAGGAAATTGCAGCTGTATGACTGAAACTGTTCCAGACATTTCGGGGCTCATTTGTCCTTCCAGCTGTGAAGTTTACTGTTTCCATCAATAACAGAAATTGTCCAATCGCAAACACTTGAAAATCTTGAGAATTTTCAGTATCATCAGTCTGAATTGCACAGAGGAGGTTCAGGTTGACAAATCATTTGTAACACTCATATGCATGCTTGGTCACATGCTACAGTGACTGTGATGTGACATGAAAAACAAGGGTGCCAGTGGGTGCTCTGTGATGTGTCTGGGGTCTTGGGGAGCCAGAGGAGCACTGCTCAGCATCACAAATGCAAATGCCTGTCTGCCTGTCTGCCTGCCTGTCTGCCTGCCTGTCTGTCTGCCTGCCTGCCTGCCTGCCTGCCTGCCTGGGATGTTGCACTTTGAGTCTTATATGCCATAAGGAACCACTGCTTCTAGCATCTTCCAAAATGAGAAACGATACGATAAGATAGCGAGAGATGAGGCAGCTTTGGAAAAATATATAAATTCAGCACAAATAATCAAATGCAGATGGATGGGCGGGCGGAAGGACGGACGGATGGACGGATTTATGGATTGATGGGGATGGATGGATAGATCTATCTTCCTGTTGGCTGCAGTATGTGGCAGTGTGCTTGCTTAAAAATTTGTTGTTTTATGAAAAACAAAATCAAAATTATTGAGCATACCTAAGTAGGTAATTAGGATTTCTCTGCTGAGGGCGTGTATTGAAGTTAAAGAATCTTTGACAGTATATATTTGCAGTCTACAGTGTACTGCTGCATGATAAGATAACGGCTTCCTATTTGCCAGTTAGATGTCTATGTTTGTGCCTGAGTGAGTTATGTTCAGCCACCTGCCAAATTCACGCTCTCCCAGATGGATTAAGTATAAGAAGGTAAACATCCCATCCTGAGATACCCTTGCTGGCTTCCATGGCCTGACTCACAGAAGATAATCTCCACACCCCCTGCCACTTGTGGGCACTTGAGGGGCCCCGTCAGCATTGCCATTCTGGGCGTCATGGTTCAGCCCCGCCGGTTGGAGAGGTTCGTGTGTGTTTACCCAACACCGACAGGAGATGGATTGGGGAGGGTGGGGGCTGAGTGGGAGGCATGTGCTGGTGGTCCTCAGACGTGGGGCCTGTGATTCCCCCTGGTAGCCTGGACAGGTCCCTGACAGACAGGCCATGGCAGGGAGACCCACGCGGAAACAGCATCCCTCTCGATCTGGCAGCGTTCCCATGACATAACACCCCCCCCCACCCCCCCCACCACTTCTAATCCGCTCAAGTGTGATGTGTCACAAGCCACCCCGCTGCTTCCGTACAGGACCTGGGCCTTGGATCGCGTGTCCCGAGCCTGCGGACTCGAGAGCTTCACGGCATTAAGCGAAGCCCTGTTGTTGTTGTTCCAAATTCAGAAATGACACATCGTTTATTAACATAATCCTGTGTTTTCTGTTAAACAAATACTCGGTTTGGTGCCTTTTTCCCACCTAAACAATTATGAAGATAAATATGTACAGAAATATGTTTTAACAGTTCAGATTTGCATAAGTAAAAATAAATATGTTTTGCATGTTGTTTATTACAAGTTCTTAAGAAGGATTTTGCTCATGGCCTGGGTTGTGTAATCAAAAGCTGGTTTAGCACTGATCTTGGCATTACTGTTGAGGTTCCATGCTCTGGGAGCTTGCAGCACAGTGCTATTTCCATCCATCCATCCATCCATCCATCTTCTAATTACTTCTAGTCATAGTTTGGGGAATATTGTCTTCAATTCAGTTTACACATTTTATGGCTACTGTCAGTTTATGGCTGGTGTTGCTGTTGTCTTTCCTTTTATAACATTAAACGCACTTTAACAGTCAGACTTTGTTTATGTCAATTGCCTGATGCTGCAAATGGTGAATCATGCAGCTGCAAGGTCTGGAGGTTCAGTTACTGTTCGACAGACTTAGGACTGTGCAGCTGTGTGATGTATCAGGTGTTAGCGCTCAGCGGATCCTGCGCTCCACCGGCCTGCAACTTTCATGTGGTACAGTATGGTATCTAGAGTTCGATGGTACAATAAACGATGGTACGATTGTTCAGTTGTTTATTGTCCCAGTTCTGATGACAAACTTGTTAAAGCTAATAGGGAGGCTCCAAGTGGAAAAATGTCATGGGCCAAATTCCATGAAACCTTATTCAGTCCCTGCCTCAGAGTTCCAGCTGTTCTCTAGGAAAATGGGGGTTCTACCCACAGTTAGGCCGGTGGCCGCTGAATATACAGTGCATTCAGGAAGTATTCAGACTTTCAGTTTTCAACCATTTGTCATGTTGTAGCTTCATGCTAAAAATATGTAAATTCATTTTTGTTCCTCATAAATCTACACTCAGTGCCCGATAATGACAGCACAGACACGGAAATATAGAATTTCTTGCAAATTTATTAAAAAAGAAAAACTGAAATATCAAATGGGCGCAAGTATTCAGACCCATTCTGGTGCCAAAATACCCCCATACAAAACATTTATAAGCATAATAATTGAGCTTTTAGTGACAATGTAAGTAATATTGATTGAGAATATCATATTTTTCGGCATATTAGACACACTTTCATCCTTAAATGCATAAAAACTACGCTATGGCTGTACATGAAAGAGACCAAGTCCCATAGGCTAGTATTGAAAAACAAGTCTAAAAATTACAGTAAATTCTGTTACCAATAAAAATGTAGAAAAAAGGCAAATTATCAGTGCCATCACAAATTTACGAAAAATTGCTTACGATACGGCAATCAGTTAGCCTATGCGGGAAGGATACGTACCTCTTTCCTGTATTATAACGCACATTTTATTAAAGAAAAATGCTTGTGAGTCAAGTTACTCGTGGTCTCAGAAGCTGTGGTTACACAGTCATGTTTCTTGCACTGAGGAGAGGCTTCTGTCAGACCATTCTGCCATGAAGCCCAGACTGGTGAAGGGCTGCAGTGATGGTTTGTCTTCTAGATCTTTCTCCCATTTCCACAAAGGATCTCTGGAGCTCAGCCAGAGAGATCTTTGTGTTCTTGGTTACCTCTCGCACCAATGTGTTTGTGCTGTCATTATGGGGTACTGAGTGTAGATTCATGAGGAACAAAAATGAATTTAAATAATTTTATTATGCAGCTACAACGTGACAAATTCTAAACTCAAAAATTCTAAATTCTACAGGGGTTTGTAATATTCATTCACTTCTTGAAAAGGAATTGCTTATTTGTGTCAAATTCAGACTCATTTTTTGACACCATTTTTAAAAACCCAGTTTAAAGGTGATCAGGAGGGTTGCAGATCCTCCTACTTGGGGAGTGAAATCAGAAATATCTAAGCTACTAATGCTGTGCTCAACATGGTTTAGATACAGACGGAGCCCAGGCTGCCTCTTCGTATCCAAACTGCGCTTTGTGGAACATTAAAGTCCCGCCTCCCTCAACATTCACATTTTTTTTAATGTCTCAGTATTTCACAAAATTGAAAGTGAAGAGTTTAATAAAAGGTGAATTTACCGCTAAAATAATGTTTTTTCATCAGTTAAATTTTCAGTAGTAGCTTTGATCAGACATTCATTTTTTGAGCGGATGAGATTCCTACATGACGTCTGGATTTCTGACCCGTGTATTTGTATTTTGATTTTTTTCATTTACCAAATTGCTACCAAAACTTCACTTAGTAGCCAGACTCTGTTGGAGGTAAGATATGTGTAAGAAGCAGTCCGTGTAGAGCTAGATACAGTTATATAGTTTTAATATAGATATATTAAAATATAGATATAGTTTTAATTTATTTCTAGGGGGACATTAGAAATGAATTAGCAAGAACATCCCTTGTAGTGACACTTTGTAACTATGCAATATGTGCAATACTCATATCAGATAAAAAGACATTTTTGATCACATATTTCAGTTTATTTTGTATTGTTACAAAGTGGTAACTGAAAAGATGAACGTACTATATCTTTAAGACTGTAATTTAATATTTTGTAGTGTTATAACTATAAAAGATTTGTAATTAGCTAATATACAGAATGGGTTAACATTCCTGTTTGATTCTTATTTTGATGGGTGTTTACGAATTTGTAAAATAACTAGTAAACTACCCAGAGCAGTTAAATTGTAGAAATAATCCATCCATCTTCTAACTGCTTCCCCTGGTCAATGTCACTGGTGGGGGGTCGAGTCTACCCCAGGCAAAGCAGAGGTACACCCTAGATGGGATACCAGTCTACATACATCTTCATACAGTATGGGCAATTTAGAGACACCAGTTAGTCTAGCTGCATGTCTCTGGAGTGTGTGAAGAATAACCAGGCAACTTGAAGTTAAGCAACACAACGTGCAGAGAACACGCCAACTCTACAGGCATAGCAATGGCTGGATTCAAACCCCCAACATGGTGGATGTCAAACAGCAGCGCAACCCAACAACCTACTGTATCACCCTGTGCTGGAGTTACCGCAATAATTTATTGGAGTTGAATTAGTGTTTTCTTGTATCCTCCTTATTCTCTCTGTTATTCTGATCATGTGGCATAACTTCACAAAATTTGCATAATTCATTGTCCTCCAGTGGATGAGGTTTGTTTGGAAGATTGGTGTTGTGTAAAATAGGAGAGCATTCTCTGTGATAAACCGGCCTCTGTTGTGATGTAGATGTCTAGCTTGAGGTCAAATTTATAGCACTCATAAAAACAAATTTTGGTCTGATACATTTTTTGTTGTGTTCTGCAACTTGCTCGTCATGACCGCTCCAAAGATAAACAGAAATTTAGAGGGAACAAGGAATTGAGGGGAATTGTGGATAAGCCTAATACCAGTTAAACAAAGTCAGGGCAGAGAGAGAGAGAGAGCGAGAGAGAGAGAGAGCAATAAAGCAGAGATACTCCTGTGGAAGTGGAAGTCAGGAGTAAAGTATGGATATTTAGACCGCTGACCAATGACCTGTTTCTCTTAGACGGGGCTTGAAGTTTTATTCTTGTGGGATGGCTCCTTTTGGACCTCTGTTTGCAGGCTTCTCAACTGGGGCTGGCAGAAAGAGAGGGAGAGAGAGGGAGGGTGAATTGGAGGGAGGGAAAGAGAGAGGACCCCGCTGGCGATGGGGGCCCCGTCTGAAGTGGCACACGTCTGCTCAGATGTGTGTCCCATTTACAGAAGTTAGTGTCTCACATGGCTTAAATAGTAATGAAGCCAAATACTCTAGATGCTTGGTGGGGGGTGGGGGGGGGTTGCTTTGGTGAAGTCTCACTTTAAAGCGAAGTCCCAGCGCCTTATGAAGTCGTTGTCAGCCGCGATTGATAGACTTGGGCTGCGGTGTAGAGACGGTATGAAGTATACCCCTTGCGGAGGGCGCGCAGATACTGTGGCTGCGATATCGGCTTTTCCAGACACGCTGTAATTAAAAAGCATATGTGGGACAGATCGGGTAAATGGAACAAAATGGAACACACGGAATGTCACGATTCGAGATACTCTGTTACAGAGAGCTCGGGTTTCAAATTTATAACTATTAATAACTTTTTTGGGCTTTGCAATATTAATAATGAATAGATTTTTTTTTCGTTGGAAATTCACGGTTGGCATTGCATGCTGGTGTATGACCACCAAAAGTGGAATAATGAATAATCTTAAGGAATAGTCCTTCGTTGTTCACTAGTAGTATAACAAAATGTAACATTCCTGTGTCTGGTTAAACTGATAAGTAAGTTTTCTTTGTATCTCTTTTCAGCAGACAAAGGGCATTTTTTTATGTTTGACTGTTATAGTTGGCTGTTACAAAATATATTTTGTTTAAAACCTTTAGTAGACATTCTTAAGTAGTTTTCTGATTTCTTTACAAATCAATGTTTCTAGTAAACTGATCTGATGGGTTTTATTTTATATAATCCAATGTACTTTAGCTTGTCAAATAAATCACAGAAAATCTTATTAACAAAATAATCTAGATGCATCCTTCATGCATCCTACTATTTTCATACCTGAGGTTTCCAGAAGCACTTAAATCATCCCAATGAAGATGGTCAGTTTCAAATTTTTACCTGTTGGGTATTAAAAGTTATAGAATGCGGCTCTGCTGAAGATACTGTGCCATTTCCTGGCCATTTCTGAGTGGCCAAATTCATAACATTGCTGGAGATGGTTTATTTCATGATACAAGTAGGATACGGAACCAGAAGTGGCCATGTCTTGGAGACATGATTTCTGTTTCTGTTGATTTTAAAATGCTGCTTTAAAACTTATAACAAAGCATGTTAAACAACTGAGACAATCAATCTTCATTAAGAATTCTGAATACTGTTAAATCGATACTTTTCCTTTGATGGTATTTTTGCGTTCCTTGTGATGTGCTTTTCTCCATTCTTTCAAGGAGTTCATTTGAAATGCATTCTTGAGTTAAAATCACAAAGTCATGTGGCTGCGGAATGTTTGAAGTACTCATGTCCTCAATGACCCATTTCCCTTGACTAGAGTAATTAATAATAATGTGATGAACTTCTTCAATGAATGGATTGTGGTATAAATGTTCAGTTATGTTGCCTCACATTTTGAAGCATAAGATTCTGACCTCCCAGCTGCCACGCTCTGGGATTTATGTAGCCGATGGAGAGATTTTTTTTTCTTTCTTTCTGATGTTACATACCGATGACCCTGAAGGACTTAAAAAGTTGCTCTCAGATTCTTTGTTTGCCTCCCAAGCTGCTCTCCTCACTGATTCCCCCCTTTTCATTCTGCACTTGGCTTTGACATTTTTTATATCTACCACACAGCTTCAGCAGGTCCTGGATAAGTATTAGATGTCAAATCAAGTTTTTGTAATGTTTAGGGAACATTATGACTTCCTAACAGCACATTGTTAATTACCAATTTAAAAATACACACTTGAAAATTCTTAACTTATGTAACCCCTGCAATTGCATTTTTGCCCTGATCTAGTTGTTTCTAGTACTGCGTCACTCTACATACCTGCTTGGAAGCCAAAAATCAGGATGTCCTCTCACCCAGTATAGTACAGACTGCACGCTTAATATATGGAGGGGAAATATGGGATTGGGGGACGACCCCCCACGCCCCCACTCACATACACACACACTCCTGCCTGTCAGTACCAGGAAAAGCTTCAACGTGTCATTTTTCAGTTTTTAGGTTTGACTAAACTTCTGAGTTATGAGTGTAACTAAGCCATTGTACTGATATCCACTATGATTTTCACAGTAGAAAACTGTTTGATATTGCCAGATATATACGAAGAAAGTAGTACAATTCATTGGCGAACGAAGAGGACAGTCACAAGAGAAGGCGATGATTCTGAATAGAAGGCTATGGCCATTTTAACTCTTTGAGAGAGTCAGTTACTTTAAGATGACTAATAGACCTGTAGTGGTTGTCCTGGATACATTTATTAGAATTCGATGATCCGGTGGAGTGAACGAGAGAGGAAAAGGTTGGGCAGGACAGTTAGTAATATTAGGATTAGTATTGGTTACTACTCCTGACAACCATGTGTGACTCATTCCATATGCAGCTGTTCTCAAATTAAAAGGTATGCTCCTTTAATCGTTTACAAGTGAAGATGACGGATTTCTATTATCTGCAGGAAGCACAGACATGCTGTATTACACAATCGCTGTAGGGTGTTCACTGTGTTTAACTTTGCGAGGGAGTTAAATGGAAATTAAAATAAGTAAGATAAAATGCTTGAATTCATTTTGTACTCGGACGTTGTTAATTTAATGATAAAGTATTAACAATAAAAGTTTGCATAATTCTCTTAAGGCTATATAGGATGTACTAAAAGTTTTGCATACCAAAATATATATGAAAAATATGTTTATTAAAAGTTCTGTGTTTGCTAATTAGTGTTTTTTATTGAGAATAAACTAAATATATCCAGCATGATTTTACCCTGCTAATAAAGTATCTTATCTTTAAAAATCAAATGCATTTACAGTTTGATTAAGACTCAGATCTCATGAATTGTGTCAAATTGCTAAGCATTAATTGCAGTTAAACTGGGCAAGGGACATTCTGCACAGTGTCTCTGAATGCCACGTGCCGTTTCCGGATGTGTCTCCTGAATTACTCTTACTAAGTTACCTTAGCATTGAATTTCACTGATCTAGATGAAGTGATATCCAGGTTTATGGTATCATAAGATTTCTGACTTCTTAATGTGTCCTGCAGATGTACATTACCACATACAATGACAGTTATTTTATCGTAATCACCTGGCTATAGGCGGTTTAGGAGCGAAACACACATAGCTTGCAGATTTGTGTGTCATAAAAGCTCATTTTTACGGCATACACTGCCATCTCTGTAGCAGAAGGCACAGAGACTGCTGAAGGCTGGACACTTAGATGGTGTTTGGTTCCTGTAACCGTAGTCCATTTGGGTGTAACGTAAAACCTTTCTGCTCCGGAATAGATTTGATCCACGATGTTCTACGCTACTCACCGTTCAGAGGCGGATTTGGTTTGGCTGCACTGGCGTCTGCAGTAAAGAGCAGCAGTGGGAGCCTCACGACATGAGGCCAGACGTTCTCCTGTGTGTCTTCTGTGCTTCCAGTGGGCCTGCCTGCCTCTCGGTGGATGTGTTTCATGGGCATGAATGAGCAAGTGTAAGAGGATAGTCTGTGCAAATGACCATACTGTGGAAGAACACGCGTTAAATCTGGGTGAAAAGGCAAGACAAATCTGGGCTTTAGTCTGTGAAAGAATGCATATATTTTGTAATCCCCCATCAGTGGTTGGTACGAGTCTCATTAATAAAACTAACCCTGGAAAGCAATGTATAGACTGCCTTCCACTTCTGGGTCTGATGCTTCTCTTGTATAGACTGCCTTCCACTTCTGGGTCTGGTGCTTCTCTTGTATAGACTGCCTTCCACTTCTGGGTCTGATGCTTCTCTTGTATAGACTGCCTTCGACTTCAGGGTCTGGTGCTTCTCTTGTATAGACTGCCTTCCACTTCAGGGTCTGGTGCTTCTCTTGTATAGACTGCCT
>JAODKF010000022.1:8267410-8296297 GCA_026779585.1 Mormyrus proboscirostris | reverse complement strand
ACCCCCACCCCCCCCCCCCGTGTATATGGCAGACACCTTAACGACGGGATTACCCTACAGTCATGGAAACAAATAAAACACAATTCACAAAAAAAAAAATAACACGCAGCGTCCTTCTGTCGGTGATTCAGCGCTCGGATTGTTTTATTTGTGAATGGTTGCCAGGAAAACATGAGTTGCTATTGAAGTAGGAACACACCCACTTTACTTGTGGAGATGCGTGACCCATTTTCCTTCCCCGTCGAGTAGCAGACTCTCTCAAGTGAGTCAGTCGGAGTGGAGTTGTTTGGGAAGACGCGTGCTGTGCTTTCTTGGACCAAGTGATCGCTGTTGACAATGATGCCACCAGGGGAGTGACAGAAGCTGAAGACCATTTTTTTTTTGCTCAAGAGACACAAGTACAACATGATTGTAGATGTAGAGATGACTGGGAGGCAGAGGGAAGCGCCTGAGGAGAAGGTGCTCGGTGCCAAGTCTCTGCTGAGCTCAGCCGCTTCCCTCAGACCTTCACCTGGGAGACACCGATCAAGGTTCACACCGTGGATGCTGTCTGCAGCAGCTTCAGTTAAAACAGTCTCGTAATTGAATTGCAACACACAAGAAATTAAGTTTATGCCCTCTGTTGTTAATGTGATAAATCTCCTATTCAGTGCTAGAAGCATTACACGTGATAGAGTTGTGTTTCTCATGCCTAATCAAAGCTAAGTGAGACTGCAGCCGTCCCTGTGCACCATCTTCAGTTCTGAGGCTGTTTGAATCATACGAAATCAAAAATGAGCCTCCCTTGTAAATATTTGATAGTCGTCAAGCAGTTGTTACCAAAAACTCTACCTCGCAGGCATTTTCATCTGATTATTATCAGTATATTAAAATATCCAGATTTTGAATATAGTTTTAGAAGTGCCAGTATTGCTGAATATTTTTATGGTTGTTTTAAGTTCCAGGCCTGAGCTAAAATAACAGAAGTTCAAGTCATCTGTTCATCTTCAATCTGTTTCTCCCAGTCCAGGTCATGGGGGGGGGGCAATAGCCAACCCTGTCACCCACTGTGCCACCTTCAGTCCAGTTCAGTTCTAACTCACTCCATTTAAATAATTTTAAAGTAAATTGTGTCTGGGTTGTAACAGCACACATAAAATCAGGGCTATTTCGAACAGTGTTTTCTGGAGGCGTGTTACTCTGAACCTTGTATCTCTGCCCCCATCAGGGTTGCTGATTTTGTCAGCTGGCTGGAGTGAGATTTTCAGTTTGAGACGAGTCTGCACACACATGCACATACATTTACATGTATGTTGTAGTTATATTACCTTGTAAATAGTCTGTAGGGTTTGCAAGATAATTTTAGGTGTGTAATGGAATAATATAGATTTGAGCTAAGTTTTGCTTGCGTGTGAGAGTCTGAAAGTGCGAGCGTCACGCCAGATACCTGACAGCTGGCTCCCCCGCCCTGCGTCTCTGTGACCCCGGTGTTTGTGTGGCCTTGCCTGTGCCCCTGTGCCTGTGTCAATCTATGTGTTACCCTGTGTTGTCCCATTTAGCTATGAGACAGCCTGTGTCTGTGACCTATGTGTGTACAGTACACCTCCAGGTTGGATTAGATTAGATTACATACACTTTATTGATCCAAGGGGGAAATTCTTGAGTATACAGCAGCAAGATACATAGAGCACATAAGAACATATATTTAGTGCAACACAAGTTGCAAGGAAGGTGCAAATAACTGATGTAGCTGTATAATGTTACAGCCAATGTTTGGAAAGGGGATTTGCTCATGGGATTCTACATTCATTTTTCTGTAAACTGCTTTTCACTCATCAGATGTTTTGTTTCAGTCATGTGGGATTCTCGCTGAACACAGTACCGATTGCCTTTTGATGTTATTGCCCTGCTGGTCCATTTCAGTAGTGCGATAACATACTTTTTTTCCAAAAGTGTCAATTGTCCCTTTTTTATTGCCAAGATCCCTTGCAAGCAGCATACCTGTAACACCCTGAATGTAAATATAGTGTTTACTGTGTAACACACCTGTGTCTGTTCAGTTTGTTTGGAGAATTTCCAGCATGCTGTGCGGACAGCCCTGCCCAGCTTGGTGGAGTGGGTCTCACCACACCATGCATGAGTGCAAGTACGGCTGTATACACAGACTTTCACGGAGCTCGGTGTCCCCTCCCCTCATAAATCAGGCGGCTGACACTCACTCACTGGCAGTTAAATTATTCAGCGGCTGCAGGGTATGACAACACGGTGCCCTGAATGGCATCCTTCAGATGGGAGGCTTTGTTTTTATGGGTTGTGCACCTTATGACACCTGAGAGCTGTCTTTGTTATCGAGGAGGAACCGGATGTGTGCTGTGGCCCAGCTTGCAGATACCCAGAATGCCCTTCTATAGATACGCTCTGTTCATGCTTCGCGCAAGTGACCGTTACCTGGCTTTAGAAGCATTTCCACCATAAATCAGGATCCTTGCAACAAATTCATAAATGTTTTCATAAACGCAACATTAGGTATCTGTGTTGGATGTTCCTAAAGCAGGGAGAATACATTCATTTCAATTTTAGTTTATTAATTTTCCTAATTTATTTCAATTTTTTCCCTATTGCCGTACTTTCTGTGTGTCACTGACCACACACTGAGGTTCACGGAGATCAGGCCTGTCTGCTTTCGGAGTGACGTCCGCACGCGATGAACGCTTCAGTTTCCCTTCCCACTGTCATCGCCGCTCTCTCCGGCTTTCCTGCAGAAACATGTCACTGAGCCGGCAAAACGCCCTGCCGGGTCGTATCCAGTTCAGCCTAACCCTGCCTGAGAGCTGATAAAGCACAGTGGCGCATTTTGTAAATGGATGACGTTGTCCTCTGTGAACTGCACTTTAGTCACTCCCAGACTTGTAGCAGGAGTAAATTCAGGAAGTTTTCTGCTCTTTTGCACCTTGCCCCATGCAATCTGATTGGTGGAGTGCCACTTGGGCAATCTGATTGGTGGAGTGCCACCTGGGCAATCTGATTGGTGGAGTGCCACCTGGGCAGAGGAGCTTGACCCGCTCAGGCTTGAACTGGCCCTTTACTAGTTGAAGCAGGTCCTTGGGCAGATTAATGTTAAGCATAAACGCAAACAAGCACAGAAGCTGATTGGATCAATAAGCACTGCTTTCCTTTGAAGTCTTTTCGTTAGTGTTTTTTTATACTGCTGGCACATTTCTGTCCGTTAGCGCCCCCTCCTTCTGGGTGTGGTACTGCGCTTTCCACTTACATCCTCCTCACCGGGTCCACACAGGCCGCTGTGAGACAAAGGCCTTTTTAGATATATAATAAATCCGTTATTTGCCGTTTGCACAAGTACAGGTACACTGGAATTCTTCTCTTCACCATCTCCATCTTGCTCTCCATAGCTTAGGGGTCACAGCGCAGCGTCAGCCAGCGTGCGCCTGCCCTGGGGCAGGAGGTTATGGGCCTCGCTCAAAGGCCCACGGACATGTGACTCTTCCGCCGAGGCCGGGACTCGAACCGGCACTCTTCCGGCACAGACACAGGTAGCCGCTGAGTACATGGACAAGGGAGGCTTTGCTTCAAATACATTGTGCTCAGTTGCCAAATGCAGATTTCTTGTAAAAATGTAAAACCTCAAAATCCAGATATTCAAACAGAAGAAAAAAAGCATAGTAAAGTAAAGGTAGGAAAACCCAACTGATTTTGAGGAAGATGGTGGCGCTGGAGGTAGTGCTATTGTTTGGCAACCAGAGGGTTGCAGGTTCGAGCCCTGATTCCTCCTGACCCCATCAAAGTGTCCTTGAGCAAGACACTGAACCCCTAATTGCTCCCGGTGAGCAGGTTGATGCCTTGCATGGCAGCCTCTGTCACCGGTGTGTGGTATGCATGGGTGAATGTGAGGCACGTATTGTAAAGTGCTTTGAGTACTCATAGGAGTAGAAAAGCGCTATATAAATGCAGTCCATTTACCATTTTCAGTCCTGTCCTGTATACATCGACAGGTTTAGCAGTGCAGGCGCTGAAGTAGAATCGTTATGCAAAATTTATTGTGCCTACTCACATATTAGCTTGTTGTTTCCTTTGGTGGGCTGGCTGGCTCTACGTCGTGTGCAGGGAATTGGAAGCTTTCCTTCTGGAAAGTGCCTCGCAAGATGGGCCGACGCAAGAATGGACCTCAGGTGAAATGTGGTCGAATTCATTTTTTTCCTGAGCGCTGTGCTAGTCGTTCATAGTCTCTTTATATAAATATACGGAAGGAAAAGTTTTGCTGGATGTGTAAGCGTGCTTGGGGAGCGGAGTATTATATTTTGCAGTGCGCTTAATTTAGCTGATGCGTCTGAAAGTGATTAATGTCGGCTGTCATGGGGCGGACTCTTGGAGTGAGCATGTCTGGGTTTTATGGTCACGGCTGGAAAATATGAAAGCAGGAAGCTCTCAGACACCAGTCCCAGTTGCCGCGATTGCCCTGACGGAGTGTTTAGCACCAGAGTAGGGAATAAACATCCTTCGCCAGATGCTCCCGACAGGTAAGGGGCAGTTCTGTCACCCCCCACCCCAAGAGAGACAGGCGTACGCACACAAAGATGGCACCGACCTCCATTTTTATGCAAATGATTTTAAACTCCATTCCAAAGGAAGTGTTTTTTGGCACTTTGTTTCTTTTTGGGCAGTCAGAAAGGAGAAAAGGCGTTTTCTCAGACATTCCCACAGAGTCTGTTCTTAACTTTCTGGGGACATTCACTCAAAATTTGTTCCCAGAAAATAAAAGACGTTTTAGAGCTTTTTGAATGCATTCGCAGATCTTTGTGGGGACCTGAAAAATGGTCTCCATAATGTCAAAATATCAGGTTTTTATCACATTGTGCATTGACAGATTTTTATTAAATTGAGTTTTAAACAGATTTATAACACGTTATGGGGACATTTGGTATTCATAATGTAATACATACGTGACTATGCACACACGCAAAGACCTTTGCAGGGTCTCCCAGAAGCCATCAGTCCTCCCTGCTACAGCTGCAGCTTGTAAGGGATCCTTAATGCAAGCTAGAGATGTGTGTACACTAAGCCAGCCGTGGATCTCCATAAACACATTTGACAGAAGTCACCCCCCTTCAGCCACAATGTCCGGTTTCCTTAATTGTGAATTACATCCACATGTTGTTTCATTGCTTTATAAAATCTTTTCTCATAAACCAAAATATGTTGATTACAGGAATATTAACCCTTCTTCACAAGGTTGCTCACGCTCTGCGAAGCTGTTTGGCACTTGTTGACGGAGTGCGGTCTCGAAGTCTGCAGGAGATTTTCAGCTGTCAGATTTATGCAGCACTTTTACTGGGTCACTCAAGGACTTTCAGCTTCTTCACTCTGAGCCCTTCCGGTGCAGCTCTGTCCTTGTGCTTTGGATCACTTTTCTGCTGAAAGGTGAATTTTCATCCCAGTTTTAGATGTTTAACAGACTGAAACAGCTTCTCCCTGTAGGATTCGCCCGCACTTTCCTCATTTGATTTCCCCCTCGGTCCTTGACGAGCTTCCTGGTCCCTGCTGATGAGAAGCGGCGCTGTAATTTCATGCTTCTGCCGTTGTGTTTGACAGTGGGGAGGTGCTGACCGGCTGGTGTGCCATGTTGTGATGTCTTCGGGTTCACACCAGACGTAACACTTTCAGTTTTCATCCCGTATGAACAAAAAAAATATATCATATTCTTGTCATTTGGCTATGACAAATTGCTGAGTGATTTATAAATTAATTTGCCATAAATGATGTAAGATGTGATGGGTCAGTCCTCCATCCTGGGGTAATAGGCTCCGGACCCTCACGACCCTGCATATGATGTGCAGGTATAGAAAATGGATGGATGAATGGATGGATGGATGATCTACCCGCTTTCTTTGCATTAGCTGATTTAGACACCATGCTTGAGGTGTGATATACTTTCTGTTGCTTAATGATCAACCTGACTAATGGCCCTTATGTATTTTTTTCCTTGTCCTCTTTTTGTTTTTTAGAAGCTGCTTTACATTCCCTGCTTCATTCAGGAGCCGCTATCAGGGCACGTGCAAAGAACTAATTGCGGGACTCATTTTCCAGATTCTAAGTAATGTTTTGAGCTATTTTAGGTGTTCAGCAGTAAATGGGTTTGGTAATTTGCAGTGAATTATTACATTTTTCTCCTTTTAAATGTGTTGTGAAGGTAAAACCTAATTAGAAATATTAAATATTATTGTAATTTCAAGTTAGTGATGAATGCAAGCTGGGAGGAAAAAAAATGTTAATCGTCCTATAATCCGTCTGTATCATGTTGCTCACGTTTAATGTTTATTTCAAAAGGGGCATTTAAAATTGCATCTCTGAAGTAACAGTGATGCTATTTGCACACGGCACTTTATAGCTTAGGCTACTTCCTAACAGAGACTCTTATTTAGAATCAAGTACTGACCTACACATACTGCATCCATATAAGGCGAAAAATAACTGATTGTCACATAACTGCTTTATGCTTTTAGCATATTTAACCTCACATTTCTGTCCCAACAAAACAGAGGAGTTGACATTAAAATTGTCATGCTGCTTCTGTGATGTTTCCAATTTGCTAAGAGGTAATTAATGTATTGTGTTGGTAAAGTCAAACGTTAGAGTGTACTGGGAGACACGAGAATTATAATTCTATAATACTTTATAAGCCTTTGCATTGCCAGCTCCCTCTGATATCTTTTCCAATTATCATGTTGTGTCAGTGTGCACCTCCGCTGTGTGCACTGCATACATGGGCATGACAGAGTAGGGATGGGTTGGGTTTATAACCCAGGATCGTGGGGTCACAGTGCTCTCCACCGTCCCAGATGTCGCAAAATCCGCCGAGAGCCTCTCATTTAGCAGATGCAGAAACTGCAGCTTTACCGCACCTGGAAGCCCCGGTGCTTTCCGAGTGGCTGGGTCAAAGCAGACATCGGAAGCTCTTCCAATGCCGTTATCGGCTGTCTAGCAGTCCGTACGACGCCGGAAATTAACAAAGGAAATAAAGCTAATGTTTTAATTCGGCACTAGAGGAACAGCCAACTGAATTCATTACGCTGCTGAAAAAAACCCAGCGGGATTAAGCAGTAATTATGGCCCTTTGCTTAAATGAAGGGGTACGTTAAAAAGTGCGTCTGTGCTCATTAGGTGCTCGTCACGTTTGCCTGCTTTCCGCTGACGTCCAGGCCAACACGATAAAAAGCAATAGTGCTGCAGCGGCTTTTGCAGCTTCTCTCGTGTTTCTTCGAGACGCCGACCTGTTTCCATGAGCCGCTGGGGCTTTTAGAGCGTCTACTAATGTCCTCCAGTCCTGAGACCGATTCCTCTGCTGCATGCATGGAAAGGAAGCATATGCTGCCCGTGCGAGGCGGCCATGAAGGCCGCAATGTGAAGGGGTGAGACGGGGGACATCCAACAAGGATTAATGCTGTTTATTACATCATAAATAATTGCCTTGTCTATTCCCATTAGGCCGTTAGCTGACAGTTTATTGTTTCTAGCCATAAAATGGCACGTTATTGGTAGGCTGATTTCTAACTTTCTTGTTTGATTCGTTAGCGTAATCCCACTTGGGAAGTTCTTTGAGACTGCCTGATTTTAATTATTGTTAATTAGTGTGTGTTTAACAATGCAGGGCGGACACAGAGGAATTACAGGCCATTGGTGTCTCACGAAGTCAGTTCTGTTTGCAGAATGCCTCCTATTGATTGTTTTCATGGAGTTTTGCTTGGCAGTGAGGAGCGGGAGGCTTGAAGGTGTGGCACTGCAGCAGCTGCACAGTGTCATTTGTGCGTCGTGCAGCCGGTGGGCTGGCCGGGCACGCAGTAGGTTTTTGAGACGAAAACAAAATGCTGGGTTGAATCTTCCGGTTGAAGCAGGAATGTCAGTTGCTCCCAGTGACTGACGCAGTCATCAGTCGAGTTTCCCAGTGTTATAGGGAGCATGAAAGATGGAGATTAAAAGCAGCTGGATTTTTAGGAGGACTGGCAGCCTATGTGCCCACTGCACCACTACCCTGCGGCCTTCCCAGCCCGTGTGCCCACTGCACCACTACCCTGCGGCCTTCCCAGCCCGTGCGCCCACTGCACCACTACCCTGCGGCCTACCCAGCCCGTGCGCCCACTGCACCACTACCCTGCGGCCTTCCCAGCCCGTGCGCCCACTGCACCACTACCCTGCGGCCTACCCTACTTATACTCAAATCTCCTCTGCCTCCTATATGACATCTAGCTATTGTTTATTTGATCTAAATAATTTTCCTGATTTCGATTATTATTTTAGTTTATTTTATAAACTATTTAGATGGGTATTTACTTACGAAATTCAGGATGACTATCTAGAGCAGGGCTATTCAACTCACGGTCCTCAGGGACCAAGTCCTGCTGATTTTCCAGCCTTCCTTTACCTGTGAGTCAGGTGTGAAGCCTCTGGCCAATCAGAATCAGTAATTATTAAACTAACTACCTGGGAGAACTGAAAACAAGGCCTGGATTTTGAATTGAGGGCCTGAGTTGAATAGCCCTGATCTAGAGTTTGGCCTAACAGGACCCCTGTTTGAATATGTATCAGTAATTTTCAAGCTAAACCTCTTTAGCCCCAAAACAACCTACTGGCCATAGCTATCTGGTTGAAATATGTTTGCAATTAAAACTTTTTTTTTTGGCTGTATTCAGTTGTTCTGATGCAGTGGTTTGGGTGCCTAATGCTGGGTAGTACTGCTTATGGTTGAGTTTACCTCAGGCAGGTGTCCTCTGAGAAAAATGAGCAGCATCCTCTGCTGATGTCAGAGCATCTTATTCTGAAATAAAGGGACTAATTTTTTTTTCTAAAAATCAATGGGCCAGTTCACAGAAATGTCAACTGTCTTATGAGGAGAGGTTAGCTGAGCTGATTCTGTTCAGCCTCGAGCAAAAGAGATTAAGGGGGGACATGATCCAGGTCTATAAGATTCTAACGGGTCTGGATGCTGTTCAGCCAAATGCCTATTTCAGTATTAGTTTAAATACTAGAACTCGTGGCCATAACTCGTGGAGAACATTTTAAAACAAATTTGAGGAAGCACTTCTTTACACAGCGTGCAGTTAGAGTATGGAATAGTCTTCCTGCTAGTGTAGCGGAAGCTAAAACCCTGGGTTCCTTTAAATCAGAGCTAGATAAGATTTTAACAACTCTGAGCTATTAGTTAAGTTCTCCCAAAACGAGCTTCATGGGCCGAATGGCCTCCTCTCGTTTTTAAATTTATGTTCTTATGTTCTTTCTACTTCCCATTCTCACGTTTTGAAAACCATTCACTCGAGACTGAGAGAAGCGCACATGTTTGAAGGGGAAATCAGTAAGAACCTAAGAAGGACCAGTAATGTTTATGAAAAGAAGTTTTTTTTTTTTGCACTGGATTACATGCTCTGCTCCCCTGAGGCCGCTAGTCACTCAGGATCCCCCCGACAGCCTGAGCATTATTTTTAGAACCCCGTGAAGTTTGTTGCACTGAATACAGGATGAGATGCTCCATTGGGAAATAGGAGGTGTAGAGGGAAAATGTCCTTTGGACTTGATTAGTTCACTTACAGGGAGCTGTGTCCCTAACTGAAAATCACTGAAAAGAACTAAATCTAGCCTGTACAGCCCCCCCCCCCCCATTTCGTATTCATAGTTTGATCTGTTGAAGATGCAATGTGAAGACGACCTAACAAAGGAAGAGTCAGCAGTGTAGTTGGTGAGAGGGACGTGCCTGACTGTTGGTCCCACTCTGCTGCTTTTTCTCTCTTCTGTCATCCCAATATCACAGAGAAACCTGATCGGTGCCCTGGTTACAGTCAGGCTGTGCTTGAACACAGATTTATCTGGAGTTGTCAAAATACATGGGTACCAGGCAGTTTATACATTAAAAATGTTTCATTCTTTTATCTGCTCTGAGGCACGGTGAGCTCAGGGTCTTGGCCAAATGAGACGGTAAGTCAGACATAGGGTTCAGGCATCTTGGTTTTGTGGGGGGACCAGGGAGTTTGACCTCGTAAGCACCTGGGGTAAGTGGCTGATCTTACCATAGATTCTCAAGACAAACATAAATTAATTAATATAGATTACATTAATTTTAAATAACACATATTATATTAATTTTAAATAAACACTATTTACAGCTTTTAATATAGCAGTTTGATGCAAATGATAATGTTACATGTTGAAGGTGATTCTGAAGATTTGTAACAAATTCCCACAAAAACTGGAATAGAAATGTCTTCTAATAATCTAATCAAAGAGCAGTGCATTTCTTTCTGGATAAGGGACTAGTCCTCTGGTGATAGCAGAGAGTGATGTTTTTATGAAGAACAAGAGTGAACTTCTCTAATGATGTCAGAGAGTGATTTTCTTCTAAAACAAAGGACTTGCCATTTTGACAAACGAATTTTGTCTGGCGAGGCATGTTCCTGTTGTCCCCGTTATGCGGTTTTTGGTTGACTTAACATTTTCCTCATGTTCCTGAGGCTTTAAGCGACTAAATTTCCGTCAGAGAGCGACCGGCTGAGGTGTACTGGCATCCCATCCGGAATGTTCCTGCTCAGAACCCCATGTCCCCAGGTGGCAGCTCTGGGTAACTGCAACTTTCTTTGAAATAGCGGTTATCAATGAATTCAAATAGACGCACCTGCAGACTTTTCTGTGCTGGTGGTGACTCATTGAATAACAGTAACCTTCTGTACATTTCTGTAGTGTGTTAAGTTGGGCCAAAATCAAAAGCCTTGTACACAACAGCAAATAGCAGTTTCAGGGGAATAATGATGTGTTTGAACCCTATGGAAGATTAATGAAGGATCTCTCGGTCTTGAGCGTGACGCTCGTCTCCGTCTGCGCTAATTAACAGCTCGTCGCGAAGGACGCATCTCGTGGAAAGTGCTGTCCGCTTCCGCGTCTCGCTCCTGCTGCCGACCCGAGAAGCGTTAAGCACGCCTAGTTAATTTGGACCTTCTGCTGCAAATCTTACCACAAACTGTATTTTTTCTAATGAATTAAAGATGGCTCTCCTGCTAGGCCAGTAAACACTCCTGCTGCATAATTCACATGCAGATTTATACTAATGAGCGTAGTGTTTAATGCGAGCTGTGGATAATGGTGTAAAGCAGGCCGTGTTCAGACCACCGTGCTCAGGATAATCAGCCACTCAGAGATGGCGTTTATGCGTTGAAGTCCTCCACCACATGCAATGATCCCCCTTCCTCCCTTTTTTTACGCTCCCTCCTTTGTTCAGAGGGGAGACAATCACATGTTCAATTGTGCGTGTCAGCGCTACGCCGACTCCCTGAGGAGCCATGACCCCTAGTCAACTGCTGGCCCTCTTCCCCCAGTCCCAGCATCAGTGGGGGAACAGGGTTTTTTATAAATTCAGCTGGGAAGCCCGACAGCCCACGTGAGAATGAGTCAATTAGTGGAGCCATAAGCTCGCCGATCTCGCATTTCGCCTGCAGAGAGCCCCCCTCGGCGCAGCCGCTGTCGCTTCCGCGCATCCTAACTGGCAGACGCAGTGCTGTCTGTCTCTGCGTGTGCCGGCATGTGCATGCTGACAGGCCTCCAGGTGGAGCCTCAAACGGGCCGGGCTCTAGCAGCCAAAACACAATTACCGCACCATTTCTGTGGGCAGGAGAGCAAGAAACCGGCTCGGCACAGAGGTGCTGTGGGGCTCAGTCTAGCAATTTCTACAGCTGGAGACTGTGTGCCAACATCAAAACAGTGTGGCCGACACCGGAGAAATCAATTGGCTGAAATGGTTTAAGTAAAGCTAATGGCTCTTCTTATGGTTTCGGAAAACATTTAACAGCCAGTTTCATGGCTGAAGCACTTGCAGGCAGATCGGTTCACCTTTAAGTGCCGCAGTCTGTAACCGTGTTGACTCGCTTTGGTTCCCAATCAGCTCAGACTGTTTTGGTCTTGTGTTGATGCACTTTTTAAGCAAACGCCCCGTGCCAGTCTGTGACCCTGTGTCTACCCCACAGGTGTGAAAATTTAGACATCTAAATAAACTTATTATTATGTGGGGCAATGTGTAATTCCAGCCTTAAAAGAACATGCCCATTTGATATAATATCAAATAATTGTGTATTTATTTTTGATTTCCTCTTGATGAGTACTGGAAATGAAGCCAAATAAACTTCAAAGTCATATTTTATAGAATGTGTCTAATCATTTGGACAGATGCCCAGTCAGACTCTGCTTGTGGGTAAAACTTGAGCATTTGTTCCTGTACAAAAAGTGTATTTGTCCTGGCTTGAGTTGGAGCTTGCTTCCTGTACTCTGGCCATGAGGTGGATAGACGTTGTCTGACTGGACAGGATGCATAACATATCGATGGGTGGTAAACAGTGATATTCATCGCTTACAGCATCCAGAGGTGCTTTTCCATTGCTAAATGTCTTTATTTGGTCCCGAGGAACGTCTCCACAGGCCCGGCTTTGTTATTTGTGGTTCTTCTGCCACTACTGTTCAAAACATCAGAGTACTCGAGCACATCCTCCACATAATCTCTTAATTTTCTCTGGGGATCTTCCTCGGAGCGGTATATAACAGGTTATCATCACCACTATGTCATGTGATCACTCAAGAGCAGACACCTGAAATAAAGACTAATGTGTCGTCCAGGTGACGGCCTCCCAGAAGGCCGTGAATGGAACCGCAGGAAGCCCGTCCTTCGGTGTGGCCCACGCGGACTGCCGTGCTCTCCTGCTGCCTTCCGGGTGCGGGGAAAGTAATTAAACTCTGCACGGCGGTAAATCACAGAAGAATCTTCTGTTTAATTTGACTATAGAGGTCGAACAAAACTAAATGAATGTGCAAAGATAAAATCCATTAAAGATGTGAGGTTGAGTCAGGGACTAAGTTCTAACTGTGGACCGGGTAGCCTGTTGTACAATTCCCATCATCCTCTTCTTCATTTAATAAACTTCAGCAGTAATCAGACCAGTTTGAAGACAGGCAGCCAGTCCACTTTACTTTGGTGACAAATTGTTTTATTGATTCACAAAAGCACTACAACATTGTCAGACAAGTGGAGAACACTCGCCATGCATGGCCTGACATACGCGAAACAAAACGAATTGTTTGACTGTAGTTGTTATTATTTACTTGCTGTTCCTTCTGTAGTTACTAACCCAACTCCAAAGAACATGTATATTTCTTTTTTTTAGGTTCATGCAAGGCTTTTATTTTTTGGTTATTCTCCCAACATCAGAAAAATACTGTTGAATCTGAACTAGGACCAGTGCCTTCTCTGGGAAAATAAGGACAGATTACTTCAGAAGTCTTATTAGCAGTAAAGTGATTATTTTTTTAATAAGCGGATCTTAGGAAGGTTGTGTAACAGACTGTCTCTGTGTAGTTTGCTCATGTGTGGGCTTTGCAATTAGTGTTTTGGCTCAGTGGCAAATGATGTCCTTCTCTTCATGGATATTACAGCTGCTGGATGCGCCGCTCTCATTGCGCTTCGCTGAAATGTAACACTGCCTTGATGTGAGACACTTCACATTTTGCCGTAAATATTGCACGCACTCAGTACTGAAGAGTGCTGTACTGAATTATATTACAAAATAACCTTCTGTCTCGCATTATGTATCTGACTGTAAAATATCAGCCTTTTTTTGTTCTCTGTGTGTATGGTTTGATTGTGTGTGGAGCGACAGGATCCCGTGCTAAATGGTGTCTTCATCTGAATTCACTGTCCCTGGATTCTGAATCATTGGCAGGACGAGACTTTACATTGATGCCTGTTACAGAGAACATTCTTTAATAATCATCTGAGTCCTGAGTTTACAGATGTTCCACGGGTCGCAATGGGGTTACATTCCGATAAACCTACCGCAAGGCAAAAATATCATAGGGAAAAAATGCATTTTAATACATGACGCCTAACCTAACAAACATCGTAGCCTAGCCGACCTTAACCACGCTCAGAACACTTACATTGGCCTACAGTTGGGCAAAATCATTCATTCGTTTCAGGTCAATACATCTTTATATAGTGCCTTTCACAACAGAGTCGTCCCAAGGTGCTTTACATGGGTGTGTTGTGATGACATCATCATTAAGAGAGAGTAATACAGATCAGGGAAAAGGAAAGCCAAAGAAATGAAGTACAGAAAGCCAGATGACAACGGATTGGAGGAACCAAAAACTCCTAAATAAGGGGGGGAAAAAAACTTCTGGGGGTCTAAGGTCAGTTGGCTGCCCCCCCCCCGGGTGTAAGCTGTGATTAAGGTCAAGCCAAAGTCCATCAATGAGTAGCTTCTCACCGCCGTTATGTGTAGGGTGGCAAACTGAAGACGGCAGCCACGATGTCATCCACGAAATCACCCCTCCATGGGACAGAACCAGGACTCCAGCTCAGATTGTGCCCACCCTAGACACCATCCACACATGTGGGCAGGCAGAGAACATGGATGGTCAGAACATGCATTGACACATTAATGGACAAGCATAGTAGATAAAAAAATCGCATTACAGCATTAACACAAAGCCTATTTTATAATAAAGTGGTTGAATATGTCGTGTAATTAATTAAATAATGTACTGAAAGTGAAAAAGAGAATGGAGTAGGAATCCCCCCCACAACAGCAGCATCCACGCCTCCCTTATTTATGATACCCATCATAAAGCTGAAATACGGCAGTAAGCATCTGTACTAAATTTTGAGCCTTGCCAAAAAAAAAGACATGTGGTTTGCATATTAATCAGTGTTATCAATACCCTTGTTGCTATATTTGGGAATCACCCATAGCAGGCTTCCTGTGTTACATTCAGAATTTATCAGAATTGGAGAACGGTAAGTTGCAGAAAACAATCTGAGCTATTGTTAATGCTAATGTGTTATAGTAGGATCTGATCAGGTGCTAGGGAGCATTCTGGGGTCACTATGGCAACCCTGTATGCCTAAACGTGTGATTCCAACGTGTGAAACCTCACTCCCTGCCTGCAGTGTCGCCTTTCTGCCCCTTCCAGTGTCGCCTTTCTGCCCCTTCCAGCGTCGCCTTTCTGCCCCTTCCAGTGTCGCCCCTTCCAGTGTCGCCTTTCTGCCCCTTCCAGTGTCGCCTTTCTGCCCCTTCCAGTGTCGCCGTCGCTCGGCTGTTTCGCAGGTGCTTTTGCTGGGTGCTAGGGAGGCATATCAGGGCTCGATAGGCGATGTGTGAGCCAGGCCAGCCAGGGCCCCTCGCCGGCCTTATCTCCCAGCTGCCCTGTCTCTCTGGCAGCTGTGTGTCTCTGCCACCATGTGATGTCCATTCCCCCACAGGCCCCCAGAGAAGCCGCCTGGGCGCCGCTCAAACCGGGGCCGTAGCCCTGGAACAGGACAGGAGACACACGCTATTGCTGTAACACAAGCACAAAGCAGCCGGTTTTGCAAAGAATATCTGAACATGAAGTGCTGATGTTGACTGTTTTCTGCCTGATGCGAAGCTGCCCCCCCCCCCCGCCAGAGGTATTCATAAGGCCTTTTTTTATCGGCTTACAGAGTCTTACAGAATCTTCTGGAAAAGACCAGGTTGTTCACTGCTACTCGAAAACTCAATTCCCCTTTTGTAATCTAATTGAATCCACTGTGTTACAGATGCAAATGAAAACACAGAAACAGTTTCTGAAGAATCCTAAATAGCTATTGGATTCTAACTATGTATATGAATATTTAGGAAAAATATATATACAAAGCTGGCACAGTGGCTCAGTAGGTAAGTGTGGAGTCTTACATCTCCAGGGTTTCAGTTCTGTTCCCACCACTGCAGTGCATGTGTGGAAATGTATGTTTTCCCCTGATTGTGTGTTCCCCCTGTGGCAGAACGCCCTGTGATAGACTGGCATCTCCTGGCTTGGTCCTGCCTTGTACCCGCTGTTTCCTGGAGTAGGCTGCTGCCTCATGTGATGGACAAAAAAATGGATGAACAAAATATTCCCATTTCTTAATATTATTTGGTATGAGACTCAGTGACGGTTATTGACTCCCTAAGTGTCCAAAGCATAGATTCAAGTTGAATGCTGATGGTGACCAAGCAGCCCTTTGTCAGGAACAGGCTAGATTGTACACTGCATTGATTTGCAGTGTCATTTCTCCAGTTTTTGTGCAGTGAAGCAGAGATTCGGCAAGTGTATGTCGGAGAATGAAGGGCTTCATCACACTTCTGTGGACAGGGTCAGAAGACCTCACTGAGAAGAATAAAAGAAATGGCAGCCCTGCTATAACCTGGTGTCTTAATCTTGGCGAGTGTGCAGTCCACGCTATCTCTCTTTACCAGGCTGGTAGGGCACAGGCATGGGGAACTGGGAAGCAGCCTTACAGCCACAGCCTTGCCCCCCTTCCGCCGCAAGCCTTAGCGTGCTTTCGGCGCTCCCCAGTGTCAGTAACCATCGACTAAGCCGGATGAATCATGCGTCCCCCCTTCCAGAAGGTCAGGCATCGGTTGTTGCACATACCAGTAAGCTCCATTCCGCCTGATTTCAGGAGGGATACCTGAGAACTGGAAATATAAGTGTCAGACACACAGATAAATGTTGATGTTATGACAGGTATTGGTGTTGCTGATATTTGAGCGTGTGGCTTATGGATTGTGACGTCTTTGGGTCCCAAGTCTGACTGCGGTTCAGTTCACATTATCACCAGAGCATAACTGAAAATCAGTCACATCCAAGTGTGTGACGGCTGCCCGTGGTCACGTGTTCCAAATTGAATGAAGGTAATTGTCTTTGTTTAGTCAATGGTGACATCAGGAATACACTGTATTCATAATAAGACAGCTCACAGTATCAGAACATCCCAAATTTAACTGAACTCAGTATGATGATGTTGACTCTTGCACTGTAACATTTATTTTATTTTTTTGTTATTTATAGTAGATTAACGACCTGTGGGAAACGACGTACTGGGAGTGTCCAGTAATTTTTTGTCAGGCTCTGTCAATCTCTGGTTACTGACATTGTTTATTGTTATTTTACATCAGCTGCTGTTAAAAGGTTTATTTCTTCTGCTCATGTCTTTTAAAAGCGGAAGCAAAGCAGCATGATGATTTCCTGATAAATACTGGCTCTGCATTTTGATAGTATTTTAGACATAGGTGATGCCACAGTGTTACTAATAGTATGCAAAGTGCCTCCTTTCATGTTCATGCTGAAGACAAGGTACAATATGTGACTAGGTGCATAAATGTTATTTGTGCTTATCTAAATGAAACTGGGCATTTTTGACACTGCTGAACTCTAATACAGGAGTTTTCCACTATGTCTTATTTGCATTTGTCAAAACCTTTATGGAAAATTTAGAATTTTAAAAATGCCATATTAGGTGATAGGATGGACAGATGAGCTTCATCGAGCAGTTCATTGGGGTTTGTCAAATTCTGGCAATTGTGCCCCAGAATGGGAGCACTCTGCAGTCAGCATGGGGAAGGTACACATGGGACTGTGGAATGATGTGTCTGAACCCGTGCAGGAACAACAACAAATCAGGGACCACGGAACAGAGACGACAGGAGGACAAAACTACTCATTATGGAGATGTTAATGTTCACATTGTTGCTCATGTTAGAAACCTCAGCCGAGGTCCTGCAAGGTCAGGGGGAAACCACAATTTCGGTATTGTGATTATCCAAATGCTTTATGAAACAGTGTACTGATGAATAATAAGATGTCTGCAAGCCTGCAGCTTGAACCCAGCTGTGTTTTTGACATTTTCTTGGATATGTGTTATGTTCCTGATGAAACCAGAGCTGTAAAATGGTGAGATGGAACGTGCCTGTCTCTGTTTCAGTCTGCCATCAGTGAATAAAGCCATTTCCTTGCATGACAGTGACACAGACTGCAGTCCCTGTGGCTTGGGCTGGCACTGGACTGGATCTCAGCCCGCTAGTATGCAAAGCCCTCTTGAGAGGTCACACGCGCACACACAGAACTGCTTGTACCTTTGGCAAGGACAATGCCACAGTTAGAGGATGAGTCTGACTTGAGCCTGTGCACTCACAAAAACCCACAGGGAGAAACGAGGGTCTTCGGCAGTCTCAGTGGGAACCGCAGCCACATCCGTTGAATGGCAGGTAGGGTATGACCCAGAAATAATGTTAGAACCTCTTTCCTATACCCGCACCAGATCTCTTCTCCCCCATCGTCAGTCGGTGGCTGCCGCCTGCCCCGTCTCCCGTCTCCCCCATCGTCAGTCGGTGGCAGCCGCCTGCCCTGTCTCCCGTCTCCCCCATCGTCAGTCGGTGGCTGCCGCCTGCCCTGTCTCCCGTCTCCCCCATCGTCAGTCGGTGGCTGCCGCCTGCTCTGTCTCCCGTCTCCCCCATCGTCAGTCGGTGGCTGCCGCCTGTGCCTGCTCCTATCTCCCCCATTTCTGTGGCTGCTGCAGGCTAGGCCTGTGCAAAGCAATTATGGCCGATGACAAAGTCTCTCTTTTTCTGTGGTGCAGACACTGTACATGACTTTCTGGCCTCTGTTTGTTTCTTTCCCACATAACTATATATTTAATTTGCCAAGTCAGTAAACTAAATCATGACTTCTGGTTGCAGATGGCTATTTAAAGCTGAAATCTCCGTGACTGCTTGTTCTGGGGGTTGAAAGACTCGCCCTGCGGCCGATGGCATGGCGGCCTGGAACAATGGCCGTTTTGGATGTTTCAATGCACATCTTACATGCTGTAATCTCCTTACCCAGCTGCAGTGCGACAGTGTGCTAGTGCTGTTTCACAAGAAACTCATTCTTTTTACCGTCTGGCAAAGATATTATAACCTTTTTCCAGCATATTCTCTTTCCCCTGCTCGGTAGGAGACTGCGAGTAAGACGTGTACTCTAGTCATGTTTGAGGGCTTTTGCCTGAACGTATGGTCTCCTGTGTGACTCGCTATATTAGCACGTTCAGCACAAACAGATAAGGCCTCTGCTTAAATAGCACGATAGAGGATTTACAGAAAGGAATGTTTCACATTCATTAAAACTGCATAACAAGGTTAACAATTATATAACTGACACAAGACTATTAGAAACTTAACCTTGTGGATTCTTTATACTTTTCTGCCATGTTGATCTCATCTCTGTTTTCATCATAATTATTTTACTATGATGTCCCAGCAAGGCCTTATGCACGTTTCCAGTTTTTTCTCTTCATTCATTTTTGACAACATCCATATCTTTTATGGAATCCCGCTCCACCACAGGGTACACACTCACATACTTTGCGCTACAGAGAGACCCCATATTGCATACATCACCTGACTCTGCACCTTGGATGAGGAAACCTGTAATCAAAGGAACAAGGTGGGGGGTGGGGGGTGGGACAGGCAGAACCCACACAAAGGCATGGAGAAGATCAACCCCAGGCCAGCAGGTGTGAGGCCACAGTGCTACCCACTGAGCCACTGTTATAAAATAATTATATATAATATAAATACATGAAATGGCATAGTAAAACACTTGCACTGAACCTTAACAGCTGTCTTTAAAAAGTCTAAACCTTTTCATTCAACCACAACTTGTTAAGTCAAGTAAGGAAATGGGTTTTTAAGGACCATATAGGTCCTCCCTGCAGACTGTTCCTATTTCCACCCCAGTATAAACATGCTCAGTCCCGCAGGCTTTTCCAGAAATACATGGTTGGTATTACAAAGGTCTCCTCACACTCAGTTCTGTGGTCTTCATTGTGGTTACATGCCACTTCCGTGTCCCGTGTATGACACGCGTGTGTACGCACACGGGGTGCCTTTCCTCACCCCTCTTGACTGACATGTTCGGTTATGTTGCATTTTCTGTTGTCACTACGGTATATTCAGCTGTGACATCTTCATTGCCCCTTTAAGACATTTTGCCCAAAATATTTCAACGTGCGTGGGGAGGGCGGACATATTTTCACGAGGCTTTTCTCGTTAATGTGTGCCTGTGTGCTGTTGTCTACTTCCATTAACGGAGTCATGTGTGCCTGCATTTCTGGCAGCCGCTCACATATTTCTGAGCTCACATTCTGGTTTTCATTTATATCCCAAGTCCAAGTTTCAGATGGTTTTAATGATGAAATTCCTATGCAATATCAATCCATAAATTCTTAGTTTGTTGATGTGTCCTGTCGTACTGTCTACATGTCTATATTTTAGATCTTATGCAAAGAACAAGCCAATTTGTGATTTTGTGATTAAGCTCTTCAACGTCTCCTGTAGTTCTCTATGTACAACACACACTGTGGGTCACATTATTGTAATTTTTATATTAATAGTTTTAGTAGTAGCTGGGTTTCTCCAAAATCAAAAATGACATGGTGATGGGCCATTTTCCATACCATTCCATGAAGAGGTCAGTGTGACCCTGTATTGTTATATGTGAAGCCTGAGGATGGATGGATGGATGGATGGATTGACTGATGTGCTCTTCTGAGAAGCCCTGTGATCCTCTGTGAACCTGAACAATCCTCTGTGATTCGCTGTACTCCTCTGAGAATCCCTGTGATCCTTTGTGAACCTCAGCAATCCCCTGTTTAACCGGTCAGTTATCATAATTGCGTGTCAGATTTAGAGGTGTGAAGAGGATTCACTTATGTTCAGAAGTGCTGTAGTTTTCACCAGTTGGTCCATCTGAACTTCTGTGATCCTCTTTGATCCCCTGTGAACCTCTGTAATCCTCTGTGATCTGCTTTGCTCCTCTGGGAGGCTTTGTGATCCTCTGGGACCCTCTGTAATCCTTTGTGATCTGCTTTTCTCCTCTGGGAGGCTCTGTGATCATCTGGGACCCTCTGTAATCCTCTGTGATCTGCTTTGCTCCTCTGGGAGGTTCTGTGATCCTCTGAGACCCGCTGTAATCCTCTGTGATCTGCTTTGCTCCTCTGGGAGGCTCTGTGATCCTCTGTAATCCTCTGTGATCTGCTTTGCTCCACTGGGATGCTCTGTGATCCTCTGGGACCTTCTGCGCTTCTCTGAGAAGCCCTGTGATCCTCTGTGAACCTGAGCAATCCCCTGTTTAACCGGTCAGCCAGTTATCATAATTGTGTGTCAGATTTAGAGGGCAGGCTGTTTTGAAACCGTTCCCGTTACTCCCCTGCTGTTTTTGGCAGCTACCCTATGTCATTGAGCAGCAATCCAGGGTCAAGACAACTAATTACCCCGTCTCACAAATATTGACTTAGGAGAAGGAGATTTTGGTCACTCTTTATATTGGCCATCTCCCTCAGGACCCACGGACAGCAGTGGCAACCATACCTATGTATGAGTCAAATACATACAGGTGAGAGACAGGACACACCTGATCAGTACTACTGATTATCACTTGTGTTGCGTTTCCTTCATTTGTTGGCAAAGATACTATTTTCCTTGTGATCTGTTTCATTTCCTCCCACAGTCCAAAACTATGTGAACTGGTGTTCCAAAGTGTCCAAATTGTCTGAGTGTGTGCCCTGTGGTGGACTGGCATCCCATGCAGGGTGTACCCCAACCTTGTGTCCTACACTGCCTGGCATAAGCTGCAATGCCCTCTTTCCTGCAACCCTGACTGGGATAAGCGGTTGGAAGATGGATGAATGTAGGTCTCAAAATTCCAGTTTCACCACAGCTTCTGTGGATGAATCAAAACAGCCCAGTTACGATCATGTATTTTCCAAAGTGTTTTTTTTTTTTTTTTTTTTTGTAATAATCCTCTAGATGGGGGCCCATGACAGAGATGGTTAAATTCCTTCTACAAGGTTACAGCTGGTCAGGGTTAACCTAGACTACCTGCTATTTCTGCTCTCCTGTATTCTCTGCAGCCTCTCCCCGCCATCTGGATTTATTGACCTCCACTGCAGCTTCAGAACTATCCCATGCATGAAATCGGTCCCATAGAGATGAATCCAATACCTCAAAGTTAATATCATCATTCACAGCCTAATTCTGCCATTGCATACAGTGAGGAGCTCTGCACCTCTAGCTGTTATGCACTGATGTATGGCATGTACAGTATTGCGTGAATGATATTAAAGGCTGGCTAATTTCATGACACACCAATGTGCACTACATTCTATGATTCTTGTCATAGCATGGAGCAAATTCACTAATTCTCTCTGCTGGAGTACTAATTATGGGAGATTTTAATATTCATGTAGACAACGAACACGATCCCCTGACATTAGCCTTTACTAGTATACTAGACTCTATGGGTATCACTCAAAATGTAATAGGGCTGACCCACAACTGCGGTCATACCCTTGATTTAATCCTATCGATTGGCCTTGATATAGATAATGTAACTGTACTGCCTCAGACCAGTATCATTACTGATCATCATCTTATTACGTTTAATATTTTCCTTGCTCAAAGTATCAGCCCCCCGACTCGATTCTATGCCAAACGTACAATCACGTCAAATACAGCGAGTGATTGATTAATTGATAATCTCCCTGAGCTACCGCATTCGGCGGAAGTAATGTCGAATCCTGCCGAACTTGATAACATTACGGATTTTTTAGCATCCACGCTTAGTTACACCCTAGATATGATGGCACCGTTGAAAATAAAAAAGACCAGTGTAAATAAAAGTGCTCCTTGATATAATGACCACTGTTTCATAGGTATTTTGTAGTTTTACATTCAGTTGTGCCTGGCAGCACTGTGAGAAATGTTGACCGTACCCTGAAAATGACCAAGTTAAGGTGTTCTTTAAACATCATACTATAGACAGTCAGGCAGAAACTTAATTTTTGCTAATTACATCCCAGAAGGTTTAGTTAGAAATGCATTCCATAGTTCCTGGGTTTACCTGCAGTATTGTAATTCTTCCTTTTCAGAGCCATGGGGATAAAGCAAAATTAATAAATGTATAAAGCAGATAGGTTTGGGAATTGAGATTTGATTGATTTATGACGTGGCATCCATGTGAAAAGGCTGTAATGCCAAATCGTTTGCTTTACTCAAAACCTCAGAAGTATTTTTCCTATTTTTTAAGAGCTTCAGGTGTTCCCAGCTGAGCTTGGTGACATGGGGGCTGGGTAGGGGTCAGTGGGGAAGCTTAACGATACCTCAGAGGGAAGGAAGTAGCGTTGTTTCACCCAGGAAACAAAGACGCTGAGATTACATCCTGCCATCTGCTCACACTGACTTTGAAACAAAACAACCTTTTAAAGGATTCTGTTTTCTGTTTTTTTGCATCCGGCATTTTCAGTTAAATTGTCATTTTGGACGTGTATCCATCTGCTGAAATGTCTGTCACATCAAATCTGTCCTCCTTCTGGCCATTTTCATTAAAGGTTATGGTGAGAAACAGGATACAGGACTTAAGAAAATGCGAAGAGCCTAAAAAGTGCCGCTTAAAAGACAGCAGGTATCTACTTATCCCAGAAAACCATAGACTGGCGTCAACAGTTCTCGTGTTTTGTTTCTATAGGGACCGTAACACTTTGTTTGGGTCACCCCAAGTCTGCATAAACAGCAAGTAGTTAAGCAAGTTTAAAGCAGATGTTGGACATTCATGTGTGTTTCCTTCATATTTTTCCCCTTGAATATTTCCTTTCATAAGTGTGCTTCCCAAAACTGGCTGGTTTGGATTTGAAGAAAATGACATCACTAACACTGACTTACTTTCAAAATGAGACATTCCACAGTTGTGTTGGCCTTGGAAAATAGCTAATTATAGCAAGTGGATGTTTAATAGAAGACTTTTGTGACTAGACATGCAGCTACAGAGAGGGGGGTGACATTCAGGGATGGAAGGAGAGAAAAGCAGGAAATGTACAGTAGGGGATGTGGTTAAGGGATTCTTTAACTGAAAGCCCTTCACTTCATTAGACTTCTCTATGTGCTAAAATGCTGAACTTGTTTCCTGTGAAGGCTGCTGGTTCTTATGCATTTATGCAGTCCAGTGTCATAGACTTAACCTGAAGGGTTTCAGGGGTTAGGTCAGGATCGACAGGGCCAGCTGGGGTATGGGTGGAACCCTGCTTTAGTCAACATATACATTTATTAACTACAAATCTGGGTGACGTATCTTTGGCAGGACATCTTTGCATAATTTATATTTCCACTTTAAGCAGGTAGTTCGTCAGAAGGAATAGAGTACATTGTGGATGCAGGTTAGTATACAGGTTAGTATTCTGAGCGTGCAGGTTAGTATATTGAGGGTGAAGGTTCCATTTTAAGGAACGTTTTTGTCTGAAGTTTTACTTTAAGACTATAGAAAGCCTGGGTATGTGAGTTTTTGTTTAATTTTCCCAGTAGATGTGTTGGTTCTGTTGTTGATTATTGAGTATTCTCAAAGTTGAAATTTGCTGGTGTGCATTTAAAGGCATGAAATCACACAAAATATCAGTTTAATGGTGCTCAATGATTTGCTACAACATTTTGAAAAAATTGTAATTGTATTTATTCTGTGTCACATAAACAAATAAACAAGCTAGTTTATTATTTGTTCCTGAATAATAATTGCAGTTCGAACATTTACAGCACAATAATTTCCATAATAACAAACATATGGCTGTCATTTTGAATACGATATTAGTGTCTGGATTTGACCAATGAATGCCTGTGCTCTGTTTTCCACACCATACCGTTACAGGCCACCAGGGGATTGGACCGTTCATGAATTATGCAACAGCTGGAACAAAGATTGTTTCCATGCAGCACAGATTCACCTTTGGTCCAGTGAAATATACCTTGAGTTTGACATTTCCTAATATTCTCCCAAACCAAACTTTGGGTTTTTTAAAAAAGAAGGTATGATAATTGTGGTGCCAGAAGAGAGAGTGCCAAACCTTCTGGGTATTGTGGCTGACTACAGGGACGGGGGAGATTGGAATGCGGTAATTGCAAAGACAAGGGCTGAGAATAAATGGGAAAATAGTTCTTTACTGTCAGATGAGGGAAGGTCAAAAGAACAAGCATATGACACCCGTGCATGTTAGACCATGTTATTCGCGATGCACACTTGGGATCTAAATCTTTTCTTAGATATCCAATTCGTCGCTTTCATCTATGACACTAGATGGAATGGGTCACACTGAATATCAGAAGTAAGGGGGGCAGTTGCTTTTTTTTTTCTTCATCCGCCAAGCAGCTTTGATTAATGCATCCTTAGTGTCACAATTCTTATATGCTTCCCTGAAGATGAAAGAGAAACAACAGCTATTTATTTCCCCAGATGAAATATTGATTCTCAGAGTGGACAGTTCGCCAGATGTCTTTGCGGGAAAATGAATGTCATCACTGGGGTTCTCCTCACTGTAGGGGCGGTCCGTAATATCCGGGGAGCGGCTTGCCTCCTCTCTGTAACACGGGCCTAATAGATGCGAGGGGAGAGACTAAAGAGACTGTGTGAAATCACCTGGGAAATTGTTCTAAATGAAGGGCAAAGTACAAGGTTGGTACTTTTGTCTTGATATCAGCTGAGATGTTTTACATTATAAGTACAGCGCCGGCAGTTGTTACACACCGTGTGTTATGGCTCAGAATAAATGATGCGTCGTACAGGAGTTCAAAGAACCAGGGCATAAATGCAAGGAGTGGCTTCAGACGGAGAGGTCTGTGTTCATGCTGTAATTATATTTTCTCTTCAAACGACACTCTTTGTGAAAGTCTGCATTCACAGATGCTAAAAACATAATTTATACTCACCCATGTTCAGTGACTGAACAACTGACCTGGCTGATCTGAAATGCGTTCCAAAAACCGTAGGGCCATACGGCAGGGCGACTATTCATCAGACTCAAATGCTCGGGGGACACTTGGAGTCATTGGTTTATCTGGACAGCATGTTTTTGAATTGTGATAGAGATGGAAGACCTTTATGAGACCCATGTGAACATGAGGGGGAAATAACATCAGAGATGGAGGAGCAAGAGAAGATGCACAGATTTCAGAACTCTGGACCTTCTCTCTCAGTTAGGTTTATTTAATTGTGCCGTCTTAGTTATAAGGCGCTCTCACACCAAAGTTCTGGAACTTGGTCCCAGTTTACAAGTTCCTGGGCCATCTTGACCTAGGACTTTTGTAGCTACTGGCTGCTTTCATGTGTCACTTTCACACCACACAGCAGAAACTGGGATCTTTATACTAAATAAGCATAGGGGACGCAAAAAGCCCGTAGGTTAAACTTACACATGATTTCATGCAGAAAATCACCGCCACGCCAAAATTATGGAGGATAAATAAGTCGTTCGGCTGCTGGTGGGATCAGTCGTGATCAAAATTGGACACAGCTAAGTTTCACTGCCAGCACCAGCGATATTAGACATTGCTTATTAAGTTTCCCTACATGGAAATATCGAGACAGAAAAAAAAAATATTGATTTATGCACAAAATGTAATTGAAGTACAGAAATAATTCCAAATCTGCTTGCTGTTACAACAAAGGTTCCTGGTTCTGAAAAAGAGGTTCTGGTTCTACTAAGTTGTTCCTGTGGTGTGAAAGTGCCTGTTGTTAGTTAATAGATTTCTTTGATTAGTGTTCAGTTTTTCACCTAATTGTGTTGTTTCTTGTGTAAACACAGATAATGTGCGTACCCATAGAGAGATCCCTTTTATGTACTGTAGAATGGGTTATGGTCAACACACTCTAGACTGCCAGTTGAATATCATACTCAGCTATGAGAATGGTATGATGATATTCCTTGGGGGCTGCCCTAAGCTAGGGGTTGTTGACCTGCTTTGAACCAGGGGTCCCCTACTGGAGCTACGCTGAACTCCATATTGTAGCTAGGCTACAGGAGCTAAGGAACTAGGACTGGAGAGGAGGGGGGGTGGTAATACTTTTCTTTCCTCTTGAATATTTTTAACTCATGCATTGTGTGAATAAGATGATAATACCAGTATTTCGTCAGTTTACAAAAGGTATCTGCGGACTTCCTGCACCTGCTCTATAGATCCCCAGAGGACACTGATCCCAGGATGAAAACCCCAGTTCTAAGTTCTAGGAGGAAGTAATGTTCCAAAGTCTTTTGGTCTTGCTCTTGCTAAAGGGGGGTAACCTCCACTACAGAGAATTGGGTTAGGGGTCTATTGAAAATGATGTGCTGCATGAAACAGAGAGTCTTTCCTTTTTTCATACACACATGGGCTGCTGCACCTGATGCGATGCTTGGTTTTTGTGGAGCGTGAAGCTGTGCTTATCAGATGTAAAAATATCACTCAGCTATCAAGTCGACAGCAAATTTAAATGTAAGTCAACTGTAGAAATGAAACCTCATTGAAGTTTGATCTATGGAACTCGCCCTTTAGATAGGCTCACAATAGATTTCTCCAAGTCATTTTCATGATCTATATGACATTTTGTTTGATTGTTGCCTGAATTAGTGCAAAATGAATGAGCGATATACACAAATTGTTTAGTTCATTATTTCATGGCAAACAAATGACAAATAACCATCTTGATGGTGAAAACACCGTAATAAAACGAAGCCTCAGACAGCAAAGGGGCAGATTGATCACAGGCAAACCCCTGGTGTACAGTGAGTGAGTCCTTTGGAAGGTGCATTGTAGAGAGAAAAGGCAGCACAATATGGAATCTGCAGCTCTCAGCACTGGCCCCCACCTGGAGATGATGATCGTATTGTGAACAGAGGGGGACATTTACGATCCAGAAAGTACAAATCCAGACCAAGATTTTGTTTTAACCAACAAGTTCACTACTCTGTGATTGTGACTATTTTTACTGTACTCAACTGTTTGGTTGAAACAAGATCTTGGTCTGAATTTTTACTTTCTGCAACTGAAATGCCCCCTGTGATTGTGAACTAAGGGAGCCTTGCATCTTTGAGACACACACGACAAGGGGAATTTGCATTGGGATGGGGTGGAAGCTGGTCGTATGGTGTTAATTTGTAATATTTAATATTGTGCAGTTAATTTGATATTTATACCGAACAGAATAAGGTGTAAGGGTTAATCAAGTTTATAGAATATTTTATAACTATTCTGAATTATTGTTTCATACCTTAATTTGCTTCTTCACAGTGTTGCTTTTACAGAATTGCTCATTGAAAATGATAATATTGTTTAATATGGTATGTATAATATGGTTGTTATTTTGTAATAATGTTCCTTGTAGTTTGTCATTAGTAACATTTATTTGTATTTATTATAGTAACAATATATTGCTATTTTCTCCTGTGTCCACTTCTGAGTTACTGTGTTAGGCGACCATCAAGCTTGAGGTTCTTCATTCATTGTTAAATATCATATTAATTGTAACATTTGTTACATCTCCGTCTGAATCCACTCCTTGCAAGTATCTTTTGCTGTCAAGCCTAGTTGTTAACTTTGCTGTGGCAGTATGAAGGTGTAATATTGAATACTGTATCAGACACTATTCACTGCTAATTGGCCTGCCTTAGTCCTTAGCTCACTGTGATCATGCATTGTATTTATAGTTGTGTAGTGTAAATATTGTTTGTGATTCTGTGATGTTAATGTTTTCCTAGGTTCTGAGGTGTAGATGCTGTTCGTAACTGATGAATACCCTTATACCCATGTGTTTTAGGTATTCCATAGTGTAAGTATTCTTCATGGCTCTGTGAAGTAGGTGTTCTCCACCGACCTGTAGTGTAGGTGCTCCCTGAGGTCTTTGAGGTTGATATTCTTCATGACTCTGTGAAGTAGGTGTTCTCCATCACTCTTTGGTGTAGATATTCATTGTAGTTCTATGATGTACGTGTTCTTTGTAGATGTTCTTCATGGCTCTGTGATGTAGGTGTTCCCTGTTATTCTTTGATGTAGATATTCTTCATAGCTCTGTGATATAGGCATTCTTTATGGCTCTTTGATGTAGGTGTTCCCTGTTATTCTTTGATGTAGATATTCTTCATAGCTCTGTGATATAGGCATTCTTTATGGCTCTTTGATGTAGGTGTTCCCTGTTATTCTTTGATGTAGATATTCTTCATAGCTCTGTGATATAGGCATTCTTTATGGCTCTTTGATGTAG
>JAODKF010000022.1:8245812-8260355 GCA_026779585.1 Mormyrus proboscirostris | reverse complement strand
CTGAGTGAGGGTGGAGTACATGTCTGAGTGAGGATGGTGTACATGTCTGAGTGAGGGTGGAGTACATGTCTGAGTGATGATTGTGTACATGTCTGAGTGAGGGTGGAGTACATGTCTGAGTGAGGATGGTGTACATGTCTGAGTGAGGGTGGAGTACATGTCTGAAAGGAGAGAGGCTTGCTGTTGTCACTCTTTCTTCACAGGGGATGGCTCTCTGTAGCACCTGATTGACTACACACCTGTGTTTATTCATCCTTTTGATATTTAATTGACTTCAGTCATTTAACCTCCCATTTAAACCACAGTCTAACCAAAAATACATAAATGGATTTCTGCTAATATGCTGTTGTTTTTACTAGCTTATTAGTGCTTGAAGTGTCTGCAGCCTTCGGTATTCAGAAGTGCGGGGCCGGTTTGCAATTAGCTACAGTATTATCATGATGCAATTTCAGTAGTAAAACACTAATGTCTTTTCATTCAGCTAAATGTCCAATGTCCAATGACTAATAAATAGCTTTTTAGATAGCAACAGCTTTTGATAAGTATTATTTAAATAACATAAAGATGAATTCTAAAGCTATGTCTCCAAAATGTAACCAGAGAGCAGTGAAATTTAATGTTTTGGAGTTTTTAATACAGTAGCAGTAATACACAGCACAGGAAATACTCTTCATTTTTGTCACGTAGCGCATCAAATAGGATGGGAAAAGACCGGGAGCCAGTATCATGGGAAAGAAATAAATTCTGTGTGTGCTTTAAACTTCATGATGGGATACAGACCTTTTCCTTGCTGATAATAATAAACTTGTTTCACTCCAGACTAATATTGTGTTATACTTCCCTGTGTTAGATAGACCCTCCATTAATGATTTGCCCAAGAGATTAGGGCATGTTATTAGTACAATATCTAACTTATTAAAATAAGTCTGTCTGCTTGCGGAGTTTTGTGTCCTCTGACTGACATCTATAAACATAGAGGTCCATTCTTTTAAGAAACTGTTTTCTTTATTGAATCTGGTGCTATTAGAGGCAAACTTATGATCATAGTCAGATATTTAAGCTAGAGAAGAGACGTGTTGCCGTTTTTAGCCATCAGGGGGCTCCACCTTTGTAGTTTAAAATAAAGCAAGTAGCTGGTACTCGCTGCCCCAGTTTGGCTGGTTCTGTCTGACAAATTCAGGCCACCTCTGACTCCTCCACACTGAGGCGTACATCGCCAATACCCCAAAGGATGGAGCGCGCAGAAACCCAGCAGTTGTTCCAGTCGGCCAGCGGAGGGCAGCACCTGGCGCCCAGGGCCTCTTCCATGCTGTAAGGCGGTTTCCATTCCGGCTCACCTGTAGTCTCGGAACCTGTAACTTTCCAGGAACCTTAACCATAATGTCAGAATACAATAGAATTACAAAACCATGATTCTTTGCTTGGTGTATAGTAAGGCTGCCACTAACAATTATTTTTCTATGGATTACTCTATTGACCATTTTATGGATTGGTCGATTAACCTAAACGATTAATTTTTCTCCAGAAAATCAAATAGACCCTTTAATTTTATTGTGACAAAAACAAACTGTATGTTATCACAGACCTTTAGATAAAGGATCCCGTAACGTCTGTGAGAGTGGGGTGGGTGTCAGGGCCGGTCCCCGTCGTCTCACTGTGTCCCTTCCCTCTTTGACCAGCAGGTGTTGCTGGTCATCCCGTCCTTCTTGTGAGTCTTTGTTTTCCCCATGTTCAACATGTTGAGCAGCCAGTTGTCTGTGTTCCCTTCTGTCCTGCGTTTGAATCCCACCTCCTCTGCTTTTGTATTTTAGCTCCCTAGTGTTTCAGTTCAATTTCTCTGGTTCTTATGTCTCATTTGTAGTTGGTTTTTATTTTTGTGCTCCGGCTTGTGTCTTGTTATAATTCCATAGTGTTGGTTTCTATTTTCCCGTTTCTTTGGTTAGTTCTTAGTTTCCCTGTCTTGCTCCTTTGAGTTTATTAGTTTCACCTGTGCCCTGTTTTCTGGTCTCTCTTAATTAGTCTCACCTGTCCAGTGTTAGTCTTATTACCCAGTTTTGGTTTTTGTATTTAGTCCCTGCTTCTGTTCTGTTCCCTAGTGGTTTGTTGTTTGATGATTGTGACTTGTATTCAGATATGTTTGATTGTCTTATCATCTACGTTATGTTTCCCTGCCCAGTTTATGTTTTGTTGTAGTCTTTATTTATCCCCTTTAGTTTTTTGATGCCGCATGGTGCTTTTGGTTTTGTTGTATTTGTAGAGGTTTCTGTTTTATTTAATAAACCCTGTTTTTGTGTTCTTGAAGCCGCCAGTGGGTCGTCCACCCTTCTCATGTACTATGCCTCGTTCTCGCGTCCGAGCTGCCCGGATCCGTGACAATGGGCAATTGTGTCCAAACTATTTGCGTACCCCAAAAATTCAGCGTATTCACGATATAGTTTTGTCTAATATCGCCGGTCCCAGCAGTGACACAACTAGCCAGTTTATTAGGGGAATAACTTTGCATTGCATTTGCAAGTCTAATAAATATATTATTGTGACGCTTGAGTGGAAAAGAGATCATGAGGCAGACAGCAAAGTTCAGTTATTATCAGACTCTTTTATTGTGCGATCCTTAAAAAAACAGCAGTAAAACAAGTGAACAAAGAAAAAAAACTCACACAGACGGGGAGCCTTTAAAGAGACTAAAGTGGATACAGGCAACAGAGACGGCGCAATGAGTCACATTGAAAACTGTTTTTTCAGTTCAGTCCCTTTTAAAAACTTAAAATCCGAAACAGATAAAAATAAATCCAACAAAATGGAATACATAGAAACCTTTGCTTTACTCTCATTTCTGCTTTCGTTCATTTTTGAAACCAGTGGAAACGTGAGCAGGTTCCAAAAATGCACCGAGCAAGAACCAGTCCAGTCTGGCTCCATGTTAGCGGGAATGAGGCATAAGTGATGGTTTTTAGATACACTGTAAAGCATAGAGATACAGCTGATGTAAAATGTCCCAGTTCTTACACTCTAATAATCACACTCATAGAATGCCTCTTGTCCAATCAGATTATTATTTTTTTTTGTCAGAACTAACTGTTATGTAATAGTACTGTAATAATGCTTCATCAGGGGTCTCCCCAGTGATGTACAGATGAGGTGCTGGACTGTGTTGGCAGTTGCGGTCTGCATGTGTTGTTGGCTGGGCTTTCACCCTTCTTGCTCTGGCATTGATGTTGTGCTACGAGCTGGAAATCTATGGCAAGATAAAATTGCCATTCCAGAGGGTGAAAATGGGGGGAGTACAGACTTTCAGCTGTGTTCGTCTACTGGATCCGTCATGTTGACCAAAGCGCTGATCCAGCAGTGTTAATGGGACTTGTGTGCTGTTCTCTATCACTGACATCCTTTTCTTTCTTTTTTGGGTGCTGCTCTCTGCTTCTTTGTAATCTTCACAACTAAGGTAAGCATTTTTTTGTGTTGTTATTGCCATAGATGTAGTCAGTATGACATGATAATGACAACGACGACATGAAGTTACATTTCCCACTCTTCCTTTTCCTGCCATGCAGTCTCAGTTGTTGGCTTGTAGGATGTTGTATGCCACACAAACACAATGTACTCCTTATACACACAAATGGGCAGGTTCTCTGCTTTTATATTGCTTTAATGTGAAGTCACATGATGTTCTAGCATGTTGCGATGCTTGAAGGCCTTTTCTCGTTGCTGCCTTTTCTCACTATTTCCCTGTAGTCAAATGAGTCTTGAAGGGAGGACTGTAGGTTCCCCAGAGAAGTTGTTCCTCGGTACAGGTGATCAGGTTCCCCATATTTCCCAGTAGTGTGATCTTATTGTCACCCCTAAAGTGGTTCCTCGGTACAGGTGATCAGGTTCCCCATCTTTCCCAGTAGTGTGATGTTATTGTCACCCATAAAGTGGTTTCTCGGTACAGGTGACCAGGTTCCCCATTTTTCCCAGTAGTGTGATCTCATTGGCACCCATAAATTAATTCCTTGGTGCAGGTGATCAGGTTCCCCATATTACTCTCAGTGTGATCTCATTGTCACTCATAAAGTGGTTCCTCGGTACAGGTGATCAGGTTCTACATGTTCTCTAACGGCAGGGAAGCTGGCCTCCCAAACAAATCAACAGATGGTTAAGTAAACCAGCACGTTCCTCAGTTTTCCCCATTGACGGGTTCTTGTTGGTATGTTCTCAAGTTCTCTTGTTATTTCTCAGAGACTGTTTTCAATGCGTTTTCATGGCACATCTCAGTGGCCTCACGCCTCTCTTTGAACAGTTCAGTTCTGCTTGTCACTAACTGCAGAGCTACATACACACATCCCCATATTTAGTGTCAAGCAGTAACTGTTCATCTCATTATTCCCTCCTGACATTTGAGTTCATTTGAGTGTAATGGGTATTTAACCGATGTGGTAGGAGACCAATGATATTCAGGAAAGCATAGCTATGTTTTGTGCAGTATGGGATTTGATATTAATACTTCCAGTGAGTCATTTCTTCCTCTCTGTTAAATAAAAGCTTAGATAATGCAGAATATTTTGCAACAGGGATCACATAGGTATTGAAATGAAATGAGTGCTAGTTGTTATAATGGGTTCTTGTACATGTGTTTAAAGTCTAAGTATGTGGATTTCTAAAAAAAAAAAAGAACGGGTTCATTGATTAGGACTGTGATACTTATACATTCTAGGTTGGTATAGCAATGCATTTGCTCTACTGTACATGAATTTGCCCCATATTGGCTCTGCATGTGATTAGTCTATTCTAGAATGGGCTCCCATTGCTATGAATGGATGTTTTGGTGACCGTAACTGCAGATAAGCCTACAGTGATACCAGTGAAGCTCCAGCATGCTGCTCCTTCTTCTAATTAGTACTTATATCCACACAGCAACACTGACCCCAACCATTGTCCACTTGAAAAAAAACACCATCGGATCACGTTTTTATGTCCCTTAAAATTTTGAACTCAATAATAAAATAAACCCCACTCTCTCATCTAGTCAGCATCAAGGTCTTTCTGAAGATCAAAAGGTTGATGCCTAAGATATGAAATTCAAGTGCAGTCTGAGAATATGTCATGGGGGGAAGCACATGAGAAAAAGAAATGGCTAACATTTGGGGAAGACAAATTCAAGAAGAGGACAGTTCCCATGGTGCTGAGGCGGTGAATTTCCCCAGAGAACACTCTATCTGCCACAGCTCGCCCATCTTCGCATCGCTGCTAAAAATGGCTCACGGTGTAGAACGTCCTCGAGATAGGAACACAATGGTGTCTGTAGAATCTCGTCTTTAATTTTAGCCAGGGAACATAAAAGGCTAATCGGGCGCATCAGCAAAGCCTTGTGTGCGCAGCCAGTGGTAGGCTGGGCTCCTGGCTTCGTCACCTGTGTGAGCCCTCAGAGCACTGGAATGCAGAGAACCAGGCATTGGGGCTCGAATTACTGCTCCTCGGGTGGGTGTGCAAGGGACCAAGAAAAGGGCTTGTGTCTAATCTGAGGGTTTGTAGGGGATTATGGGGATACTCTGAGAGTCCGGTTTAAAATGGGTTTCGAAACACTTCTTCAGAGGAGTATGCAAGGAAAGGTTGTCCTATTAGTGGTTTTCTCTCACTCTCATTGTTTCCCATTTCTCCCAATGTGGGTTAGCCAATTATCCCATTTCTCATTGGTGCATCCCTCAAAGGACAACTGCCATGCCAACTGATCAGCCGTGCCAGCTGTCAGCTACCTGCTTGCGTGCTCTCCCCCGGCCACGGATATCGTTGGGTGATTTATCGTGCTGGGAGCTCTGGAAGCCAGGCCTCCAGCCCACCAAGCAGAACATAGGCCAGTTTAGCATTCTCTAGGCTTCCTGGTGACTAACATGTGCAGCAGGAGTTTGGACTGGGAGCCTCGGTGTGGGCTGCACCTCCACTGGTGTGTGACAGAAGAGGCCTCGGGGAATTTCGTTGTATTATCATGCATCTCATCCTTAGTTAAAATCACAGAAATTCTTTGTGAGTCTAATTGAAATGCAGATGCTGCCGACCACATGTTAGAAAGGGTTGTTCGACATCAGTGTAGAATGGCTAAAAACGGCAACTTTTGCCTGCTGATTGTGGTGGGTTGCCCTTTTGACTGGGTTCACCTTTGCAGCAGTTGATCTGTTCATTAGGGCATGTTTCCTTCAAAGTGCAACAAAAGCACAAATAAATGTCACATCAGTTAACCGAGTCAGTTCACTTATACCATTTCATGGCTTCCATGACAAATGCCACAGGAGAGGCATTTATGATTATATACTCAACTTACAGTATGCCTTCCCTGCAAAATGTAAATGATTTTGTGTGTCATTTTTCTGACTATGACTTGCTAATTTCTTTGTTTTTTTGTATACCCGTCCTATATTGTGAATGCATGTATTGCTGATATTTTAATATAGAGGTGCTTAAGCTAATTAAAAGGTGACTGAATATTTGAGAATATGTGAATATCTTAAATAGTGAATTGAATAAATTTTACTGATATTCATGTTCAATTCTCCATATATTTCTAGCCAGATTGTGCTTCTTTTTGTACTGGCTGAGCTGAATGCAAAGTGACTTTAGTTCAGCTATGAACGTTGCAGGGAGAGTACGTCATGTGACCACGCCACATGACTGGTGGTCGCACACCATCACGCTCTTCTGAAACGAAGCAGCCTTACTGGACCAAATTTCGATAATCCGTAAAGAAGCTTACCTGTTTTAGCTACATGTATTTCCATTTCAGCCTCTTGTCTGAATGGGCCTGCATTGTGTAATGGGGGATTATTCTACAGTCGGCGCCCGGGTGCTCTGTGGCACTCAGGCCTCAGATCCCAGGATGGCGCTGGTCCTGCACCGCCATGGAGAGCGTACGGCACATTGAGCACCACAGAACCAGCAGAGACACCAAGGAGAGAAAACACACGAGTGTGCTTTGAAACTTACTGCCCAAGGAGTCTGACACCAGCTGAGTGTAATGTCAGTGCTGGGGAATTGGGCTTCAGGCGTGCAACTACCACACCGGTAAAGCCAACCTAGCTGCAACCTAATGACTCACGGGGCCAAGGAGCGGAGGGGAGGGGAGGAAGCGAACGATTTGTTCAGCATGCTAAATATGGCCTATAATCTTTACTCCTCTGGGAGCCTTATTAAAAGTGAAAGGAAGATGAAATTCTGCTGCGGAGGCCATTCGTTCTGATGTTTATTAGAAGGTTTTCTGCGTTAATATTGAGGTTATGGTAACCTTAGTGGTGATAGATGCAGCCCAGCGCTTCAGGTAATAATAGCAATGATAGATTCCCACCTGAGCCCTCTAGCTGTAATCTAGCAGAAGGGGAAAGATAAAGCGCAAGTGCGGTGCTGAGAGAGACACTGAGAAGCTGCTCCTGGCTCACTGTTCATCATGTGCTAGCTGACAGCACGCTGCTGCAATTTATGAAGCCGCTTCAATTTGCCCATTTTTCACTCGGTAACTATGTTGTTTGTTAGCAGAACGCATTGCATTTGGGTTCATGTGCGAAAAATATGTTTCCCTCTGTCCATTTACAAATGGATCATTTCCAAATGCTTAAATAAACCTTTATTTTTCATTTGTATTGTATAGTTTGTATGCACTTCATTACAGCGCTAAACTTCATGCAGTTTGTCAGGGGAGCCTATTCTTGTTTTGAAGAATTTTTTGAAAGCACAAATGTATGCTGCTTTTCTTGTTAATTTGCTAATGTTTTAATTAAACATACTGGTATTTGTATTCAAACTTTGTGCAGCAAGCAGAATAGTATAACAGAGTTGCCAGTGTATTTAAATAAAATAAATGCAAAACAGAAAAGTTTTTGTTTTTCCCCGGAATGACATATTCTACTCAATACTGCCAATAGAGTAAATATACTTTAAACGTTGCTGTGGCTGTAAAGCTGTAAACCCTGCAGAATAAATGGTGATTCTGAATCCATCCAAATAAGCATTTTGAACACATTTTCTCTGAATCTGTGGAATTTTTCATTTTTCATTAGATGGAGTTATTCTAAGTAACTTTTTGAGATGCCATAAGCACATGTACTTCCTGTTTGACTGGGAAATTACTTCCATGATTGGTGAGAGTGGGAGCAGCATCCCTCCAATCAGATTGAGCTGCAGCATACCTATGGCCCAGGAAGGCGGAGCTGGCTCTGTGAAGTTATACCGCTCTTCATCCTCCTGATCTCTCACTCACCCCTTTGCTTAAATTCCCTCTTTCCTTTGACAGTGCTAACAAAATGGCCACATGTTCATGGGAAAATCCTCGTGCCTGCCACTGGGTTGTCTGGAGAGAATCTGGCCTGGAGACCAATGTAAATGAAACAGTCTTCGCACAGATGAGCTGATTTGGGATGCTGAATGTGGGTATTCTGTTGTGCTGGGGTCTGGAGAATTGCCCCCTCTAGGGCTGAAAGTTCTGAATGGTGTGGGGTGTCCTCGACACGTGACGTCTGTACTGCTGTACGGAGAAGAGAAGAGGTGAAAGCCTGCCAGCTGAAAGCGATTATTAATCCAAAGCAATTCAGATCTCCTGCTATCTGCTGAAACACCTGTTGTGGGCTCTGGGCAAAGGACTGTCTTCTGTCTGTTTTTTATTTATTTATTTATTTATTTGGCTTTTGGTTTAGAAATTTCCCTGTGAATGCTGACTTTTAATAGCCCCTATAGCCCTGGATTTTTGTGTTAAAAAGTGAGCACAGAAAAATAACGATGGATAAACAGTGTTATTAGGGTTGACTTTCACTGTCAGCTTGCTGGGCTTATGTGATGCCAGCATCGCTCCATTAACTGGGAATTAATGAAGCTCATTTGTGTAAATGTTATTATATCCTTAGAAAGATTGTTTGTGTTGAGATGGGAGAAAATGCAACCCAGAACCCATTTCTTTTGGAGGACATATTAAAAGACCATTATCGCTCTAAAAAATGATATTTTGCTGGTAGTTTTTTTTCGGGGAGTTGATAGGGGCACGCTACCATCTTATTCTTACTTAAATTGCCAGTGGAATAAACTAATTATTCGCCCCTCCATCAATAGGCACCTAGACCATTGAAAATAGAGTCAGGGATATTGACAGGAAATTATCCAGACTGCTGCTCTGTTATCAAATAGAATAAACTGTCAAAAGGAAAGTCTGTGACAGGAGATCTACAGCTGGGGGAATTTAAAGATCTTTTTATCCCTGATGTGGGGGGCTGGGCTAACTGGGATGCAGGAATGGTTTCTCTGGATTTGTGGGTGTCTGCAGCCAGTGGTGACAGATGGGCCATGTGGGCTGCCGTTTTCTGTTGCTCTTTCATGACTCCTTATTGCCTGTCGTGTGGAAAGACAGCAAGCAGTTTGGCTGAGAGTGTGGAGCTGAACTTGATATAGCGACAATTTAAAAAGAAATTAAAAAATTATCCTTAATAGTCTAAGTCTCGGTGGCTCGGTGGTGCAGTGGGCAGCACTAGGATCTGGGTTCTAGTCTCTGCCAGGGTTCCATGTGTATGGAGTTTGCATGTTCTCCCTTTTCCTCCAGGTACTCTGGTTTCCCCCTGACAAGCCTAAAACATGTGGAGGTTAATTTGTGCTTCTAAAGTGTGTGTGAGTGAATGGTGTGTGACTGTGTGTGTGTGAGCGTGTGTGTGCCTGTGCCCTGCGATGGGTTGGTGCCCCAATCCCGGGTTGTTCTCTGCCTTCCACCTGTAGCCTCCAGGGATAAGATCCAGACCCCCCATGACCTTGAATTGGACAGGCAGTTACAGAAAATGGACGGAGTCCAAGTCTTCCTCTTTTCTTGAATTTTAGCCATGTCTTCGTGCTTGTTTGCCAAATCACCCACATTATGATTATTCAAGTGTTTCCATGTCGTTCTGGTATCCTGCACTGTGTACAGCCTCATACATGTGGTTCTGGTTTCTGATTTCCTGAAAATAGGGATCAGATTGAGTCTTTTGTTTTTGGGTCTTTGGAAATGTCCCCCTGTGTGCGTTATCAAAGAAGGAGAGTATGGGGAAGATGAAACAACAATCAAAACAAATTCATGAGGATGCATAGTCAGCCCAAAATATGTGCCGTTGCAATTATACTTTTGGCATGTCCCTCATAGACTGTGAATAAATTAATCAAAGAGTCACTCAGTCATAAGTCATTTCAGATGCAGTACCATAGCAACACGAAAACGAGCCCTTATCATTTTAGGGGCCTGTGGTTCTGTTCCTTTCCTTCTTAATCAGACGCGATATTTGGTACCCTGCAGCGGGGATCTAGATAAAAGGATTAACTGAGTCAACGCTAGTTAACAACACGAAGAGTTTGCCAGACACCCAAAAATAAACAAATAAAGCAAATAAATAAATAGATAAATAAATAAGTCAAACAAATTTGAAATGCCTGTTTCAACATGTGTTTATAATCCCTCATTACGTATTAGAAATGGACCGTGAGTTTATCTTTGCATAATTCAGTCCTCTCAGAGTACATGTGGTACCAGCCATGCAAACAGACGTTTGTTTTAGGGTTCTTTTTTTTTTTTTTTTTTTTACAAAGTGTTTCCAAGTTTTCTGAGGTTTGGCATATATTGATACCAACCTCCTCTGTATATCTATGTCAAAATTCTTTTATTTTAATTCAGTTACGTGTTTTGCGCCTGCTCTTTACTGCATCGCTCAAGGTGAATACTGGTATTTCTCAGTTTCGTTTGTACAGTCGAGAGCGTTTCTGCCCAGAACATTTGAGGTATTAGACTTAGAGAAAAGTGCACTTTTGATGTACAGTTTACAAGCAGTTTATATGTTTAATATATCTCCCCTCGACTCCTTGGATCATCTTGTTAGTGCACATATAACTCACCCAACCTGCCTTCTGAAGCCAGTGCTGCTTTTCTTGTGGAAATGCAAAATGAATGCAGACATTTTGAGTAAAACCCAGGGCTTAAGTGAAGCTCTGAAGCCAGCAGGCAGGCTTCTGCCTGGAAGCAGGCGAAGAGGGAAGAGGAAATGAAGTTTTAATGAACGGTGAGCTTTGGCTGAGTCATCTGCTGGTCTTTCTGCTTTACGTCCTATGGGTGGAGAGTACAGACCGCATTCGACTCCACTGTCATTGCTGTAGAATTAGTTTGAGATTTGCATATATTTCCATGACGAGCAAAGAATTGAATAAATAACAGGGTAATGTTCTATCAAAAGCATGAATTTCAAGATTAAAGTACTTCAGAAATGCAATCTCTAATGTAACCTCACACTGGATAAGCAGTTATGAGTGGATGGATGAATGGATGGGTGATTATTTGGCAGTATTTTCAAAAGACCAAAAACAAGCTGGAAGGTGTACATGGAATTAGAGATAATTAAGCTATGCATAAGACAGTGATAATTACATACTCTGCTGCGTGACCTATGACCCCTGCTTATAGTTGCTGTTGCGTTTGATATGCTGTTCGGATTTCTCCATGAATTTCTTTGCTGAAGGTTTTCTTTGAAGTCTGTAATGGCTCTTGAGTGGTGAAGTTATGAGATGGGCAGCAGTCTGTTAACTCTTGGTATTTTCTCAGTAGGGGTTCAGTGATGGTTCTTGTCCAGCTTGTCTACAGATCTGGACCAGACATTTTCTGACTTCATGGCTTGAAGTTTCAGTGCTTTTCTGGCTTCACTGGGCAGCCCTTCAAAATGGTGGCCTTTCTGCTATCTTTTCCTGTCATCTGTGGGCATTTGTTTCACCCTAATTTTTTATCTGAGGCTGATATGGTTGGTTTTTTGCTAGAAAAGTTTGCTTAGGACTGAAATATATATGACTTGGATGTTCATATTAGCTTTTTTTCATGGACCGCTGTCCACCTCTCCTTCGCTGTTACTAAAAGCAGGTTTCAAGTGATGTTTCGTGAAGGTTAGACTGTTGTGATAAGGACTGCAGGGCTGAGTGCACGTATTGAGTTAGTTCTCGTAAGGAACCATCTACAGTCATCTGATTCTGGACTCTTTGTGACAGCAGGTACAGAAGATTTTAGTTATGCCTCCTACTTCTTTTAAATTATGAAATATTCAGTGTCACATAATGGCCCTTTTCTGTTTGAGAGAATTTTGATCATTTTATGGGCTGGCTGACTCCTCTCGGGGAATTAGGAGCCTGTTGATATTGCTGCTGATTGAGTAGAGCAGTGTTTCCCAATGTGTTGCTCGGGGACTCACAGCCGTCCATGGTTTTGCTTCCTCTGAGCTCCCTGCCAGACAGTCCACATTTTTGCTCCCTCCCAGCACATTTTTGCTTCCTCCCAGCTGTCTCCCAGCTAACATGGACTCTCTGTGGGTCCCCATGGGCCGGAATGGGAAACACTGGTGTAGAACTTATGCACCAAATCTGAAGTGTTACTTGTAGAGTGAACAGGGGCGCCTGAATTCCACTGATTAGGGGTGTCTCATGTAGGTTTGCTCATGTTTACCGGGACTCTGAGAAACCCCTGGGCTGACGCCGGGGGGGCCACAGCACCCCCGCAAAGCAGTCACACTGTACAGAGCCATGGATGCTGGCAGGCCGCTCGCCGGGGGCACAGAAGCAGCCGCACTCCCAGCAGGTGTCAGTGTTACATAACCAGGAAGTTTGGGTGGTTTGCTGAGGCTGACAGGGTTCCAGGAGCAGCAGAGGTGCAGGTCTGCGATGTATTGCGATGGCAGCGAGTCAAAGCAGATTCTGCCTTCGGAGCAGACTGAAAAATCATTATCATGGATACACTGACGTGAACATGGCATGCAGACCTCCATGGTCTGTTGCTGAGGGTGCATGCAACAGTCCTAGGAAACCATAAAATGAGCATTTCCCAAAAGCACATTTCTCTGTCTGATGCGGTGGAAGATTTACAGGTTTATTTTTGACTATCAAAATTATAGACATGCTTGACACAAATTCATTTTCCTTACTCAATTAATTTCAATTTAATCTAAATTAATTAGTTGCTATAACAAGCCCTCTCCCTCTTTTAATCTCCCTGAGAAGCGAAATGAAATCGATTAAAGCAGATTGCGAGTGTAATATGGAGATGTGTGTACAGAGCATGGAAGCTGTACATTAGCTTTTCATGGTTGTGTTTTCACATACCACATCCTGTAGGCCCCTACGTTATGAGCTATCTTGAGCAATTTGTCCCGTATTTACGCTATCATGCGCTAAAACGCATCATCATTTTCTCATTAGAACATGATAGCAGCATCAAACAATAAACTGATACTTATTACAGTCTTTTTTCTTTTCCAGCATATGGGGACATTCTTTATAATTGTATCATAGCCTAGCCGGCAGCCACAGTCTGCCTATGCTATACTTATGGTGATATTTAAAATGAGAGCTTATGAGGCGGAACATCACTAATCAGAATCACAGGTAGTTTTAGTCCTAGACTGTGCAAATGGATTCAAACCTGCAAGCCTGCAGCTATGAGGTTTGCTTTATAATTTTTTGTAGCCACTTATACATAAGGATATTCAATTCTAATACGTAATGATTCAAGTTAACTTGGTGGTTTTCACCTGGATGGCTGACACATTTGTCTTGTTAAAGTTTGCAAATACCTTTGCATATTTGCTTTAGCATTGTGATTATTGGAAAAGTAACATAATTCTCTTGAACGAGAAATCCTCTTAAATTCATGCATCTTTAAAAGCATTTTGCTATGTCTAATGTGGAAAATTTGACATGGTGATCTAAAAATAAAAAGAGAGAGAACCTTTACAAATGTATGCCCTAATCATTTTATTATTTTATGCATTTCTAGTTGCTAATCCTAATTTCGCTGATTGCAGAGTCTCTTCCTGCCAATTCTGGTGATTTGACTTGCATGGTTTCATCTTTCGATATCTGAACAGCCCCTGGCAGCGACTTGCACATGTAATGTCCCATCCACTGCCAACTGGCATCTCAGTTTCAAAAAACCACAACTCATTGCACCATTTTTATGAAACATTCAACCAACACCATCAGTGTGACTTCATGCCAATATCAGTATGTCTTAAAATTATAAAACACTTCATATTATAAATCATAGAGCACTCTGAAGTGTATTTAATAAAGTAGCAAGTCAAAGTCAAAACTATTTATTGTCAATTATGCCATGTGTTCAGGATGAAAGGGAGGATTGAAATTACATTACTCTCAGAGCCCATGGTGAGTGCATTAACAAGGACAAGTGAGACAAACAAGATAGATACAAGTATTGAAGTGTATATATATATATATATAAAATTTAGCTAAATGAAATACTTTGTGCAAAGCAGACATTATAGTTGTAGTGTTGTAATCAACATCTAACAGAGGCCATATAAAATTATTACTGAACAAAAGGATACATTTGTTCAAATGCTGTATTTACATTAAATTATTGGTTCCCTCACTTACATTTTTCCAGGAAATTTCAATATGGGTCGTTATTATTCATGGTAGCATAACGGTTTGGTGGGAAGCACTTTGGCCTTGCACCTTCAGGAACATGGATACGGGTGTCAGTGGCACCTTCAGGGACATGGATACGGGTGTCAGTGGCACCTTCA